>JAODUP010002003.1:0-16080 GCA_025642065.1 Paralvinella palmiformis | reverse complement strand
TTACTAACTAAATAATTGCAGTAAACATGAATTCTCATTGCCAATGTACATGCGGTCATTCACTTCAGAACACAGCTCAATAATGATGTATGTAATTTGACTGTAAATATTATCTTTATCTAATCCATTTCAGACAACGCATTCTGAAAAATAATATTTAAACTATTAGAAATATACCCTGTGTACACCTTCACTGCTGTGTACCAGAATATGGAATGTTATCGCGCAAATATATCAGCTATCTCGAAAAATAACAAAGAGGTTCTGGCGAGGTTCGAACTCGCGACCTTCTGCGTGTAAAGCAGACGTGATAACCACTACACCACAGAACCAGTGATGTATTCAGATGTCTCTACGTTAACTTAACTTAAACGCGTTGTAAATAATCGTTAAAACTTTCAATCATCGGCCATTCTCTAACCATTTTGCCTGACCTAGTGATGTGTGACAAAAATAGAACCGAATCGACTACATACAAATTCTTGCAAATTATACAAAACCTTTTTAATAATAGTAATAATCACATCAAAATTCGTTTTGACACAATGAAACAAACTTCCCTTTCGTTTTCACTGCATTTCATTAGTTCTTTCTTTTCAGTAATATTCCTAACCTCATTTCTTTCTTTCGACTCAGCTTCTTCATCATTTGCTTCATTATAAGTTTTAATAATAAGTACTATGCTCTCCAGTTCTTTCAAGAAGGTGAATACATTTCATTAGAGAATTACGGAGTCAGGAAAAAAGGAACAAAATGAGTTTTATAAAAGCAATATAATTTAACTTTCGGTATTTACTTTAAATTAACACAACAATAAAATATCAAAGCAGGAATAAACCAATATGATCAAGCAACGGATCATATAGCAGCATGTTATCTTCATTCAATATTTATGCAACACAATGTTCAATAATCGAAAATAATTTCAATTAAAAAACACGCATCCATATATCTTACACTCAGATTTGATATTTATCATCACACCTTTCCCGAATATGCCTTTCTATGTTGTACTTATCTGACCAAGAGCTAAAATGTGTTCTTGTTGAAGAAACAATCATATAGAGAAGTGGATTATAAACATAATTTGTAACATCATTGAAATATATTATCTTTAGCATTGTACGTCAATTTTATGTGACAAAATAGAAATAGTTTATGGGAAGTTATTCACATGACAACCAATATCATCTCTTATTTTGCTTGGTGGATTGTTGGCTGAAACAAGACGTCTTCACTAAAATTGGAATAGAATTGATAAATCGTAGCCAGTGTTCAAACTCGTGACCTTTTCTATTTAGTACAAACCTCAAGACCACCACATAACATCCCCACATACTAATAAATCTATTCGACCTTAAGGCCTTCAAATTACTAACTAAATAATTGCAGTAAACATGAATTCCCATTGCCAATGTACATGCGGTCATTCACTTCAGAACACAGCTCAATAATGATGTATGTAATTTGACTGTAAATATTATCTTTATCTAATCCATTTCAGACAACGCATTCTGAAAATTAAAATTTAAACTCTTAGAAATATACCCTGTGTACACCTTCACTGCTGTGTACCAGAATATGGAATGTTATCGCGCAAATATATCAGCTATCTCGAAAAATAACAAAGAGGTTCTGGCGAGGTTCGAACTCGCGACCTTCTGCGTGTAAAGCAGACGTGATAACCACTACACCACAGAACCAGTGATGTATTCAGATGTCTCTACGTTAACTTAACTTAAACGCGTTGTAAATAATCGTTAAAACTTTCAATCATCGGCGATTCTCTAACCATTTTGCCTGACCTAGTGATGTGTGACAAAAATAGAACCGAATCGACTACATACAAATTCTTGCAAATTATACAAAACCTTTTTAATAATAGTAATAATCACATCAAAATTCGTTTTGACACAATGAAACAAACTTCCCTTTCGTTTTCACTGCATTTCATTAGTTCTTTCTTTTCAGTAATATTCCTAACCTCATTTCTTTCTTTCGACTCAGCTTCTTCATCATTTGCTTCATTATAAGTTTTAATAATAAGTACTATGCTCTCCAGTTCTTTCAAGAAGGTGAATACATTTCATTAGAGAATTACGGAGTCAGGAATAAAGGAACAAAATGAGTTTTATAAAAGCAATATAATGCAACTTTCGGTATTTACTTTAAATTAACACAACAATAAAATATCAAAGCAGGAATAAACCAATATGATCAAGCAACGGATCATATAGCAGCATGTTATCTTCATTCAATATTTATGCAACACAATGTTCAATAATCGAAAATAATTTCAATTAAAAAACACACATCCATATATCTTACACTCAGATTTGATATTTATCATCACACCTTTCCCGAATATGCCTTTCTATGTTGTACTTATCTGACCAAGAGCTAAAATGTGTTCTTGTTGAAGAAACAATCATATAGAGAAGTGGATTATAAACATAATTTGTAACATCATTGAAATATATTATCTTTAGCATTATACGTTAATTTTATGTGACAAAATAGAAATAGTTTATGGGAAGTTATTCACATGACAACCAATATCATCTCTTATTTTGCTTGGTGGATTGTTGGCTGAAACAAGACGTCTTCACTAAAATTGGAATAGAATTGATAAATCGTAGCCAGTGTTCAAACTCGTGACCTTTTCTATTTAGTACAAACCTCAAGACCACCACATAACATCCCCACATACTAATAAATCTATTCGACCTTAAGGCCTTCAAATTACTAACTAAATAATTGGAGTAAACATGAATTCCCATTGCCAATGTACATGCGGTCATTCACTTCAGAACACAGCTCAATAATGATGTATGTAATTTGGCTGTAAATATTATCTTTATCTAATCCATTTCAGACAACGCATTCTGAAAAATAATATTTAAACTCTTAGAAATATACACTGTGTACACCTTCACTGCTGTGTACCAGAATATGGAATGTTATCGCGCAAATATATCAGCTATCTCGAAAAATAACAAAGAGGTTCTGGCGAGGTTCGAACTCGCGACCTTCTGCGTGTAAAGCAGACGTGATAACCACTACACCACAGAACCAGTGATGTATTCAGATGTCTCTACGTTAACTTAACTTAAACGCGTTGTAAATAATCGTTAAAACTTTCAATCATCGGCGATTCTCTAACCATTTTGCCTGATCTAGTGATGTGTGACACAAATAGAACCGAATCGACTACATACAAATTCTTGCAAATTATACAAAACCTTTTTAATAATAGTAATAATCACATCAAAATTCGTTTTGACACAATGAAACAAACTTCCCTTTCATTTTCACTGCATTTCATTAGTTCTTTCTTTTCAGTAATATTCCTAACCTCATTTCTTTCTTTCGACTCAGCTTCTTCATCATTTGCTTCATTATAAGTTTTAATAATAAGTACTATGCTCTCCAGTTCTTTCAAGAAGGTGAATACATTTCATTAGAGAATTACGGAGTCAGGAAAAAAGGAACAAAATGAGTTTTATAAAAGCAATATAATTTAACTTTCGGTATTTACTTTAAATTAACACAACAATAAAATATCAAAGCAGGAATATAATTGATTAACATGCTTTCCTTATTTAGTACAACTTTAAACACATAATCAATATAAAACTATAAAGTTAAATTATAAAATAAATGCATAAAGATTTATTGCAAGTAATGGTCTTATTAGAAAACTATAATGTTTATAATTTGACTTAATATTTCTTTATTAATATTTAGGAAATCGAAAAATATATTTAAATATTAATTCCTGTGAATTTGCTGTACAAGATTTTCCCAAAATCGATAAAATAAAAGATTTGGTTCAATCCACTTCTCTTAACAACTATAACCACCACAAAACCATGAGTATTAATCTATTCTAACTTAAGCGTTAAATTAAACTTAATAATTCTAACTTTTGCTTCGATTGCAAATGAACGAATCACTCATACAAACTCAATTAAATTTTTAATTGAATATAATAATTCTTTTAACAATACAACCCCTTTTTTACTCTTTATATCTTCTTTTAGTATTCCGACTATTTTTTTTTCGATATTTCACTTTCTCATTAAAGTTTTAGTATAGTACTGCCCTTCTTAGAGTGAAAATATAAAATAGACAGGAAAAAGAAATAGTTTATAAAAGATATAATGCAATTTGGATTCTTTAAATTACACAACATAAAAATAAAAGGATAAAATTTAAATATACAATTTTTTATAATATTATCACAAATGTTTTCAAAATTTAAAAAACTCCTTCAATTCAGTTTTTTTTTCAAACTTCTGCCTTTCTTTCTTTCACAGCTAATGTTTTAAAAATATTAAGTTTTAAATAATTTTAAAATTGAATTATAAGAATTATTAAAAAGAATTATTGAATTTCGATATTATTCTATTAGATTTCAAAGCGTACATGAATGATAAAAGCATTTAACGACTTTCTTATTCAATAGACCACCAATTCAATAAAATATTTAGTTAAAACTACATTCATAAATGAATTCATTCCAATTTCTTTACTTAAAACTAAAATGGTTATAAATATTAAATATTATTTTATTAATCATTAAAAATTTCTTAATAATAATTTATTAAATATTAGATATACGAAAAACTTATTGCTGTGAGTTTGGAAAGTTTCCAAATATAATTATATCGCATTCAAAGAGTTTCAAGACAACCCACTCCTTAAAAAACTTGATAAGCCTTCAAACACATATGTAAATGTTCTCAGCAATTACATCGGATCTAAAAACTTAAAATTTAATGACGAAATTTCTTTACTACAGTGAATTAAAAAATAGAACAATTGTACCATCTGCAGATTTTTACAAATTTATATCGAAAAATAACAAAATTCGTTGACCTGAAAACTCGTTCACCATCATAGTTCTGAATCTAATATCTTTTCGAATTTAGCTTTTCACCTTGCCTACTATAGTTAAAAAATAACTCATTTCAAATTAAAATTTAAAATTAATAATAGATACACAAAAGTTACAAAAAAAATTCTTTCATTATGCATTTCTTTTCTTTAAATTACATTTTTCACAGTACATATATTTAAGTTAAAAATCATTATCAGAGTATTTTATTAAATTAGCAGAAAGGACAAAATGATTTAATCAATTAACATTTCGGTTTCTTTAATTCAAATAAAAGAATACCATTCAGAAGACTTCAATTTTTTTCATTTTAGCAAACAATTTATAGAAAAATCAATAAAAACATTAACATAATTTGATATTAATAATTTCCCGATTGCTTCATTTTTACAAAAGAAATGGTCTTGAAGAAAATGAAATATTATAACTATTTTACATCTAATTTTTCTTACATGACTCTTTACAAAATGAAATATTGATTATTCTAACCTTCATCTTATTTTCTTTAGTAAAAGAACTAAAATTGAAAAATGAAAATCTCATTTAATGCCTTCTATTATAAAATAACACACATAATCCCATCTAATAAATCGTTACTTCAATAAACTAAATATGTATATTAATGTACTTATTATTAAATCTTTTATTATTTCTGAATTCTTATTAATATTTAACTTCGAAAAATTAAACTTAAATTGTTACACTATTTGTACCAAATAAGCTATTCGAAAAAAACAAAAGGTCTGGCAGGTTCGAACTGCGACCTTCTGCGTGAAACAATGAAATGTCAAATTAAAAATCGTTAAAACTTTCAATCATGGCCATTCTCTAACCATTTTGCCTGACCTAGTGAGTTGACAAAAATAGAACCGAATCGACTACATACAAATTCTTCAAATTATACAAAACCTTTTTAATAATAGTAATAATCACACCAAAATTCGTTTTGACACAATCAACCCCTTTTTCACATTTATCTTTTCAGTAATATTCCTGACCTCATTTCTTTCTTTCGACTCAGCTTCTTCATCATTTGCTTCATTATAAGTTTTAATAATAAGTACTATGCTCTTAAAGTATCATTTTAAAATTCGAAGGATAAAGAACAAAATATTTAAAAAGAATTAATAATTGATTTATTTAATAAACAAAAAAAACAAAAGAATAAACAAGATAACAACGAAGCATTTTTCAAATTTACCAATATAAAAAATAATTTCAATTAAAAACACATATCCGTATCTTTTACATTCAGAATTTGATATTTATCATCACACCTTTCCCGAATATGCCTTTCTATGTTCTACATATCTGACCAAGAGTAAAATGAGTTCTTATTGAAGAAACAATCATATAGAGAAGTGGATTATAAACATAATTTGTAACATCATTGAAATATATTATCTTTAGCATTGTACGTCAATTTTATGTGACAAAATAGAAATAGTTTATGGAAGTTATTCACATCCTACTCTTTTGCTTGGTGGATTGTTGGCTGAAACAAGACGTCTTTTTTCAAACTCGTGACCTTTTCTATTTAGTACAAACCTCAAGACCACCACATAACATCCCCACATACTAATAAATCTATTCGACCTTAAGGCCTTCAAATTACTAACTAAATAATTGCAGTAAACATGAATTCCCATTGCCAATGTACATGCGGTCATTCACTTCAGAACACAGCTCAATAATGATGTATGTAATTTGACTGTAAATATTATCTTTATCTAATCCATTTCAGACAACGCATTCTGAAAAATAATATTTAAACTATTAGAAATATACCCTGTGTACACCTTCACTGCTGTGTACCAGAATATGGAATGTTATCGCGCAAATATATCAGCTATCTCGAAAAATAACAAAGAGGTTCTGGCGAGGTTCGAACTCGCGACCTTCTGCGTGTAACAGACGTGATAACCACTACACCACAGAACCAGTGATGTATTCAGATGTCTCTACGTTAACTTAACTTAAACGCGTTGTAAATAATCGTTAAAACTTTCAATCATCGGCCATTCTCTAACCATTTTGCCTGACTAGTGAGTTGACAAAAATAGAACCGAATCGACTACATACAAATTCTTGCAAATTATACAAAACCTTTTTAATAATAGTAATAATCACATCAAAATTCGTTTTGACACAATGAAACAAACTTCCCTTTCTTTTCACTGCATTTCATTAGTTCTTTCTTTTCAGTAAATTCCTGACCTCATTTCTTTCTTTCGACTCAGCTTCTTCATCATTTGCTTCATTATAAGTTTTAATAATAAGTACTATGCTCTCCAGTTCTTTCAAGAAGGTGAATACATTTCATTAGAAATTACGGACAGGAAAAAGGAACAAAATGAGTTTTATAAAAGCAATATAATGCAACTTTCGGTATTTACTTTAAATTAACACAACAATAAAATATCAAAGCAGGAATAAACCATATGATCAAGCAACGGATCATATAGCAGCATGTTATCTTCATTCAATATTTATGCAGCACAATGTTCAATAATCGAAAATAATTTCAATTAAAAACACATATCCGTATCTTTACATTCAGATTTGATATTTATCATCACACCTTTCCCGAATATGCCTTTCTAGTTCTACAATCTGACCAAGAGCAAAATGAGTTCTTATTGAAGAAACAATCATATAGAGAAGTGGATTATAAACATAATTTGTAACATCATTGAAATATATTATCTTTAGCATTGTACGTCAATTTTATGTGACAAAATAGAAATAGTTTATGGGAAGTTATTCACATGACAACCAATATCATCTCTTATTTTGCTTGGTGGATTGTTGGCTGAAACAAGACGTCTTCACTAAAATTGGAATAGAATTGATAAATCGTAGCCAGTGTTCAAACTCGTGACCTTTTCTATTTAGTACAAACCTCAAGACCACCACATAACATCCCCACATACTAATAAATTATTCGACCTTAAGCCTTCAAATTACTAACTAAATAATTGCAGTAAACATGAATTCCATTGCCAATGTACATGCGGTCATTCACTTCAGAACACAGCTCAATAATGATGTATGTAATTTGACTGTAAATATTATCTTTATCTAATCCATTTCAGACGACGCATTCTGAAAAATTATATTTAAACTATTAGAAATATACCCTGTGTACACCTTTACTGCTGTGTACCAGAATATGGAATGTTATCGCGCAAATATATCAGCTATCTCGAAAAATAACAAACAGGTTCTGGCGAGGTTCGAACTCGCGACCTTCTGCGTGTAAAGCAGACGTGATAACCACTACACCACAGAACCAGTGATGTATTCAGATGTCTCTACGTTAACTTAACTTAAACGCGTTGTAAATAATCGTTAAAACTTTCAATCATCGGCCATTCTCTAACCATTTTGCCTGATCTAGTGACGTATGACAAAAATAGAACCGAATCGACTACATACAAATTCTTCAAATTATACAAAACCTTTTTAATAATAGTAATAATCACACAAAATTCGTTTTGACACAATAAAACAAACTTCCCTTTCTTTTCACTGCATTTCATTAGTTCTTTCTTTTCAGTAAATTCCTGACCTCATTTCTTTCTTTCGACTCAGCTTCTTCATCATTTGCTTCATTATAAGTTTTAATAATAAGTACTATGCTCTCCAGTTCTTTCAAGAAGGTGAATACATTTCATTAGAAATTACGGATCAGGAAAAAGGAACAAAATGAGTTTTATAAAAGCAATATAATGCAACTTTCGGTATTTACTTTAAATTAACACAACAATAAAATATCAAAGCAGGAATAAACCATATGATCAAGCAACGGATCATATAGCAGCATGTTATCTTCATTCAATATTTATGCAGCACAATGTTCAATAATCGAAAATAATTTCAATTAAAAACACATATCCGTATCTTTTACATTCAGATTTGATATTTATCATCACACCTTTCCCGAATATGCCTTTCTATGTTCTACATATCTGACCAAGAGCAAAATGAGTTCTTATTGAAGAAACAATCATATAGAGAAGTGGATTATAAACATAATTTGTAACATCATTGAAATATATTATCTTTAGCATTTACGTAATTTTATGTGACAAAATAGAAATAGTTTATGGGAAGTTATTCACATGACAACCAATATCATCTCTTATTTTGCTTGGTGGATTGTTGGCTGAAACAAGACGTCTTCACTAAAATTGGAATAGAATTGATAAATCGTAGCCAGTGTTCAAACTCGTGACCTTTTCTATTTAGTACAAACCTCAAGACCACCACATAACATCCCCACATACTAATAAATTATTCGACCTTAAGGCCTTCAAATTACTAACTAAATAATTGCAGTAAACATGAATTCTCATTGCCAATGTACATGCGGTCATTCACTTCAGAACACAGCTCAATAATGATGTATGTAATTTGACTGTAAATATTATCTTTATCTAATCCATTTCAGACAACGCATTCTGAAAAATAATATTTAAACTATTAGAAATATACCCTGTGTACACCTTACTGCTGTGTACCAGAATATGGAATGTTATCGCGCAAATATATCAGCTATCTCGAAAAATAACAAAAGGTTCTGGCGAGGTTCGAACTCGCGACCTTCTGCGTGTAAAGCAGACGTGATAACCACTACACCACAGAACCAGTGATGTATTCAGATGTCTCTACGTTAACTTAACTTAAACGCGTTGTAAATAATCGTTAAAACTTTCAATCATCGGCCATTCTCTAACCATTTTGCCTGATCTAGTGACGTATGACAAAAATAGAACCGAATCGACTACATACAAATTCTTGCAAATTATACAAAACCTTTTTAATAATAGTAAAAATCACATCAAAATTCGTTTTGACACAATGAAACAAACTTCCCTTTCGTTTTCACTGCATTTCATTAGTTCTTTCTTTTCAGTAATATTCCTGACCTCATTTCTTTCTTTCGACTCAGCTTCTTCATCATTTGCTTCATTATAAGTTTTAATAATAAGTACTATGCTCTCCAGTTCTTTCAAGAAGGTGAATACATTTCATTAGAGAATTACGGAATCAGGAAAAAGGGAACAAAATGAGTTTTATAAAAGCAATATAATGCAACTTTCGGTATTTACTTTAAATTAACACAACAATAAAATATCAAAGCAGGAATAAACCACTATGATCAAGCAACGGATCATATAGCAGCATGTTATCTTCATTCAATATTTATGCAGCACAATGTTCAATAATCGAAAATAATTTCAATTAAAAACACATATCCGTATCTTTTACATTCAGAATTTGATATTTATCATCACACCTTTCCCGAATATGCCTTTCTATGTTCTACATATCTGACCAAGAGCTAAAATGAGTTCTTATTGAAGAAACAATCATATAGAGAAGTGGATTATAAACATAATTTGTAACATCATTGAAATATATTATCTTTAGCATTTACGTCAATTTTATGTGACAAAATGAAATAGTTTATGGGAAGTTATTCACATGACAACCAATATCATCTCTTATTTTGCTTGGTGGATTGTTGGCTGAAACAAGACGTCTTCACTAAAATTGGAATAGAATTGATAAATCGTAGCCAGTGTTCAAACTCGTGACCTTTTCTATTTAGTACAAACCTCAAGACCACCACATAACATCCCCACATACTAATAAATCTATTCGACCTTAAGGCCTTCAAATTACTAACTAAATAATTGCAGTAAACATGAATTCCATTGCCAATGTACATGCGGTCATTCACTTCAGAACACAGCTCAATAATGATGTATGTAATTTGACTGTAAATATTATCTTTATCTAATCCATTTCAGACAACGCATTCTGAAAAATAATATTTAAACTATTAGAAATATACCCTGTGTACACCTTACTGCTGTGTACCAGAATATGGAATGTTATCGCGCAAATATATCAGCTATCTCGAAAAATAACAAAAGGTTCTGGCGAGGTTCGAACTCGCGACCTTCTGCGTGTAAAGCAGACGTGATAACCACTACACCACAGAACCAGTGATTATTCAGATGTCTCTACGTTAACTTAACTTAAACGCGTTGTAAATAATCGTTAAAACTTTCAATCATCGGCCATTCTCTAACCATTTTGCCTGACTAGTGAGTTGACAAAAATAGAACCGAATCGACTACATACAAATTCTTCAAATTATACAAAACCTTTTTAATAATAGTAATAATCACACAAAATTCGTTTTGACACAATAAACAAACTTCCCTTTCTTTTCACTGCATTTCATTAGTTCTTTCTTTTCAGTAAATTCCTGACCTCATTTCTTTCTTTCGACTCAGCTTCTTCATCATTTGCTTCATTATAAGTTTTAATAATAAGTACTATGCTCTCCAGTTCTTTCAAGAAGGTGAATACATTTCATTAGAGAATTACGGAATCAGGAAAAAGGAACAAAATGAGTTTTATAAAAGCAATATAATGCAACTTTCGGTATTTACTTTAAATTAACACAACAATAAAATATCAAAGCAGGAATAAACCACTATGATCAAGCAACGGATCATATAGCAGCATGTTATCTTCATTCAATATTTATGCAGCACAATGTTCAATAATCGAAAATAATTTCAATTAAAAACACATATCCGTATCTTTTACATTCAGAATTTGATATTTATCATCACACCTTTCCCGAATATGCCTTTCTATGTTCTACATATCTGACCAAGAGCTAAAATGAGTTCTTATTGAAGAAACAATCATATAGAGAAGTGGATTATAAACATAATTTGTAACATCATTGAAATATATTATCTTTAGCATTGTACGTCAATTTTATGTGACAAAATAGAAATAGTTTATGGGAAGTTATTCACATGACAACCAATATCATCTCTTATTTTGCTTGGTGGATTGTTGGCTGAAACAAGACGTCTTCACTAAAATTGGAATAGAATTGATAAATCGTAGCCAGTGTTCAAACTCGTGACCTTTTCTATTTAGTACAAACCTCAAGACCACCACATAACATCCCCACATACTAATAAATCTATTCGACCTTAAGGCCTTCAAATTACTAACTAAATAATTGCAGTAAACATGAATTCCCATTGCCAATGTACATGCGGTCATTCACTTCAGAACACAGCTCAATAATGATGTATGTAATTTGACTGTAAATATTATCTTTATCTAATCCATTTCAGACAACGCATTCTGAAAAATAATATTTAAACTATTAGAAATATACCCTGTGTACACCTTCACTGCTGTGTACCAGAATATGGAATGTTATCGCGCAAATATATCAGCTATCTCGAAAAATAACAAAGGAGGTTCTGGCGAGGTTCGAACTCGCGACCTTCTGCGTGTAAAGCAGACGTGATAACCACTACACCACAGAACCAGTGATGTATTCAGATGTCTCTACGTTAACTTAACTTAAACGCGTTGTAAATAATCGTTAAAACTTTCAATCATCGGCCATTCTCTAACCATTTTGCCTGACCTAGTGATGTGTGACAAAAATAGAACCGAATCGACTATATACAAATTCTTGCAAATTATACAAAACCTTTTTAATAATAGTAAAAATCACATCAAAATTCGTTTTGACACAATGAAACAAACTTCCCTTTCGTTTTCACTGCATTTCATTAGTTCTTTCTTTTCAGTAATATTCCTGACCTCATTTCTTTCTTTCGACTCAGCTTCTTCATCATTTGCTTCATTATAAGTTTTAATAATAAGTACTATGCTCTCCAGTTCTTTCAAGAAGGTGAATATATTTCATTAGATAATTACGGAGTCAGGAAAAAAGGAACAAAATGAGTTTTATAAAAGCAATATAATGCAACTTTCGGTATTTACTTTAAATTAACACAACAATAAAATATCAAAGCAGGAATAAACCAATATGATCAAGCAACGGATCATATAGCAGCATGTTATCTTCATTCAATATTTATGCAGCACAATGTTCAATAATCGAAAATAATTTCAATTAAAAACACATATCCGTATCTTTTACATTCAGAATTTGATATTTATCATCACACCTTTCCCGAATATGCCTTTCTATGTTCTACATATCTGACCAAGAGCAAAATGAGTTCTTATTGAAGAAACAATCATATAGAGAAGTGGATTATAAACATAATTTGTAACATCATTGAAATATATTATCTTTAGCATTGTACGTCAATTTTATGTGACAAAATAGAAATAGTTTATGGGAAGTTATTCACATGACAACCAATATCATCTCTTATTTTGCTTGGTGGATTGTTGGCTGAAACAAGACGTCTTCACTAAAATTGGAATAGAATTGATAAATCGTAGCCAGTGTTCAAACTCGTGACCTTTTCTATTTAGTACAAACCTCAAGACCACCACATAACATCCCCACATACTAATAAATCTATTCGACCTTAAGCCTTCAAATTACTAACTAAATAATTGCAGTAAACATGAATTCCATTGCCAATGTACATGCGGTCATTCACTTCAGAACACAGCTCAATAATGATGTATGTAATTTGACTGTAAATATTATCTTTATCTAATCCATTTCAGACAACGCATTCTGAAAAATAATATTTAAACTATTAGAAATATACCCTGTGTACACCTTCACTGCTGTGTACCAGAATATGGAATGTTATCGCGCAAATATATCAGCTATCTCGAAAAATAACAAAAGGTTCTGGCGAGGTTCGAACTCGCGACCTTCTGCGTGTAAAGCAGACGTGATAACCACTACACCACAGAACCAGTGATGTATTCAGATGTCTCTACGTTAACTTAACTTAAACGCGTTGTAAATAATCGTTAAAACTTTCAATCATGGGCCCATTCTCTAACCATTTTGCCTGACTAGTGAGTTGACAAAAATAGAACCGAATCGACTAATACAAATTCTTCAAATTATACAAAACCTTTTTAATAATAGTAATAATCACATCAAAATTCGTTTTGACACAATAAACAAACTTCCCTTTCTTTTCACTGCATTTCATTAGTTCTTTCTTTTCAGTAAATTCCTGACCTCATTTCTTTCTTTCGACTCAGCTTCTTCATCATTTGCTTCATTATAAGTTTTAATAATAAGTACTATGCTCTCCAGTTCTTTCAAGAAGGTGAATACATTTCATTAGAAATTACGGATCAGGAAAAAAGGAACAAAATGAGTTTTATAAAAGCAATATAATAATTTCGGTATTTACTTTAAATTAACACAACAATAAAATATCAAAGCAGGAATAAACCACTATGATCAAGCAACGGATCATATAGCAGCATGTTATCTTCATTCAATATTTATGCACACAATGTTCAATAATCGAAAATAATTTCAATTAAAAAAACATATCCGTATCTTTTCATTCAAAATTTATATTTATCATCACACCTTTCCCGAATATGCCTTTCTAGTTCTACATATCTGACCAAGAGCAAAATGAGTTCTTATTGAAGAAACAATCATATAGAGAAGTGGATTATAAACATAATTTGTAACATCATTGAAATATATTATCTTTAGCATTGTACGTAAATTTTATGTGACAAAATAGAAATAGTTTATGGGAAGTTATTCACATGACAACCAATATCATCTCTTATTTTGCTTGGTGGATTGTTGGCTGAAACAAGACGTCTTCACTAAAATTGGAATAGAATTGATAAATCGTAGCGTTTTTAAAAAATCGTTCCTTTATTCCTGACCCCTAATTCTCTAATAAATTATTCACCTTCTTAAAAACTAACTAATTATTATTAAAAAATAATAAGCAAAAGATGGAAGCTGAGTCGAAAGAAAGAAATGAGGTCAGGAATTTACTGAAAAGAAAGAACTAATGAAATGCAGTGAAAAGAAAGGGAAGTTTGTTTATTGTGTCAAAACGAATTTTGATGTGATTATTACTATTATTAAAAAGGTTTTGTATAATTTGAAGAATTTGTATGTAGTCGATTCGGTTCTATTTTTGTCAACTCACTAGGTCAGGCAAAATGGTTAGAGAATGGGCCGATGATTGAAAGTTTTAACGATTATTTACAACGCGTTTAAGTTAAGTTAACGTAGAGACATCTGAATACATCACTGGTTCTGTGGTGTAGTGGTTATCACGTCTGCTTTACACGCAGAAGGTCGCGAGTTCGAACCTCGCCAGAACCTGTTTGTTATTTTTCGAGATAGCTGATATATTTGCGCGATAACATTCCATATTCTGGTAAAATGAAGGTGTCAAGTAATAATAATTAAAGTATTTTCAAATCTTATTATGGTTTGATAGAAGATTACATAAATAAATATTTACTGATTTAGTATATTAGCTTGAGAAAGATTATTATGATTTTTGTATTTAAGGTTTAAGTAATAGATTAAGTTGGATGTTAGTTTTTGAATTTATCAATTTAAGGACGTTTGTCATGACATTACAAATAATTATTTTGGTGGACATTTGATTTTCCAAACTATTTAAATTTAGATAAAATTGATGCAATGTAATAATTAATTTTAATTGTTTCAATAAATTACTCAATTATATAATATTTTTCAATATGATAATTAGTTTATCATATTCTAATAATTTCTAAAGAATCATATATTTCTAAATGTAAAAATAGAGGATATGTTTTAATGATTATTTCATATTAATTGTATATAAATATTTTAATGAAAATGTTTTGATTGTTGCATATATATAATTTATTCTGAATATTTTGTTTTTCATTAAATAATTACGTATTGATTTGCTTTATAAAATTATTTTGTTCCTTTATTCTGATCCGTAATTTTAATGAAATGTATTACTTCTTGAAAATTGGAAATATTACTTATTATTAAAACTTATAATGAAGCAAATGATGAAGAAGCTGAGTCGAAAGAAAGAAATGAGGTCAGGAATTTACTGAAAAGAAAGAACTAATGAAATGCAGTGAAAATGAAAGGGAAGTTTGTTTATTGTGTCAAAACGAATGTTGTGTGATTATTACTATTATTAAAAAGGTTTTGTATAATTTGTAAGAATTTGTATGTAGTCGATTCGGTTCTATTTTTGAATCAATGAAAATGGTTAGAGAATGCCAGATTGAAATTTTAAATTATTTAAAACGTTAAGTAATTACAGAGACATCTGAATACATCACTGGTTCTGTGGTGTAGTGGTTATCACGTTGTTTACACGCAGAAGGTCGCGATTCGCAAC
>JAODUP010001927.1:0-22033 GCA_025642065.1 Paralvinella palmiformis | reverse complement strand
CTTCAATTTTTCTAATCAAAAATTTAATTACCTTTCACAATCTGATTTATAATTACAGCAAATTTGTCTCTAGTGAAAAACATCTTTGTAATTAGTGAACGTTCATCATTCTATCAATGCGATACTCATCTGGCATCTGATAAATATACTAGATCAATCAATTGTTATTATATAATTCAAATCTAAGTCAATTTAAGTAACATAGTAGAATTCAGTATTTCAACATATTAATCTCATTCTTACAAATGCTGTCATTTCTAAAATAAGTAAAATACTAGCTCACTTATTCTCTCTCTCTTTCTCTCTCTCTCTCTCTCTCTCTCTCTCTCTCTCTCTCTCTCTCTCTCTCTATATATATATATATATATATATATATATATATATATATATATATATATATATATATATATATATATATATATAATACAAATATACACACACACACACACACACACACAAATATATATATATATATATATATATATATATATATATATATATATATATATATATATATATGTGTGTGCGATACATTATATGCTCGACCTGGACCAGTGTTTCAAGGAATGGTCTAGTATCAGTACCATAGTAATCGACCTGAGGGTCTAGTGTCCATTCTTAAGACAGAGCGATAAAAATGTAACAGCTACCCGACAAATAACCAAGCACGAGATTTGTTTATTAACTTGTGACATATCAAAGAACAAACACACAAATAACGTCACCTGCTATATCCCGTCAAATCTTAGACACATGCCTTCCGGCTATAAATCAAATTGGCCTAACATGTTACTTTCAATATTAATACTCATAGCTTCCCAACTGACCAGTGTAATGGGTATTCTGGAATTTATTTGAATACTGTAGATCGGTTTAATTTGGCGAAAATGAAATAATTGCGAAAATGGCGAGTGACATAATATCGCCAATTTTTCCAGTCGTCAAAATATTATGTTGTACAGAATTTCATATGATGCGTTGAAAGCACTAATTTGATAACCCACTGAACATGTGTAATATTTTCATTTATTCAATAATCGGTTCAAATTGCAATTTATAATTGTCCCTCAGAAGCACTCCTAAGAGTGAACAACGGTGCTGTTTTAAAGCCATGTTTGAGAACATCAGATTGTCGAGTACCAAATCAAATGCATGAAACAACCTGACTGCGTGTAGAGGTGGTTTGAGTCTAGAAATATTTAGGCTGAGTTGAGTGTCTGCAATTTTGCTATTGTATTGCAAGCCATCACTAACTTGATCATAGTACTAGACATTGATTTTGCGTGCGAGTTCGTTATAATTAATATTCATTTGAAACATGGTTTTCCCTGAATGGCCTCGAAAATAAAGCAAAAATTAACTTTCCTCACAGACCAAAGTGTTGCTGTCATCAATATGTTCAAAATGACGAAATCGCCCATTTTTGCTGTCGCCAAATTAAGTTAAACTACAGTATGCAGATTAGCCTTTACAACGAAGACAAGGGTGCTTGAACTACATACTATATGTCTAAATTCCGTCAGCGGGAATTTTAGCATCATTTTGTTCTATTTCAATTATTGTCGTGATTTCCGGATATACATCTTTGTTAAAAATGTGGAAATTTGTAAAAGGGGAGAAGGAGTATAGTGAACATAAATTAAAAGTTGACAAACAATCAACTACATCTCAAGCAAATACCAAAACCAATAACTGGAGACAAACTCCACGTACTTACGAACGTGTACACGCCGTTTTATTGAGCCATTGTCAGTTACAATTATGATATTTGAAAGGTGTTTACATTTTTAAATCAATGTATTTCACATAAATAAAATAATATGCTGAAGGTATTGGATAAATCTGAAAAGGATATTGACAACCAAAGAATTACTTATACGTGTATTGGTGCATTGCAAACTCATAATGTTTCATTTTCTTCGAGGTCTGAATTATGTAATCTTTGCGCTTCCTCGGTCTAGTGTCAGTATAGCAGGTCTAGTATTAAAATATATTACTAGACCTCCAAATCTAGTAAAGCTATAAGTTAATTTCACGCACACACACAAACACACACACACACACAAACGCGCACACACACACACACAAACACACACACACAAAATAAAGGGGGACGTTAAAAAGGATATTTCGGCTCCATCTTTCCGTACTGCTCCCCTGTGAGTGGTGGGGGAGGAGATTTCTCAACCACTCCAACATAGAGGCTGTGCTGAATAAGCGACAGCCTGGGGATTCTCCCCGAACAACAAAACAAACAAATTAAGCTAAACATTCTCGCTACTGCCGTGATCTGACTTGGGTGTTTTACACCCAAACTCCACGACTGTAGGTGATTCGTATTTTGTTTTTGCTTGGCGGCTTAGGGACTGGTGAGACATTACACATGTCTCAGAAAGAAAAGTCGCCACTCTGGATTCAGTCCCCTGAAGAAACGCCCAGAGTTTGAATTCACAGTTCGACATTCTCTGTGCCAGTGCCTTATTATACACAGCTAAAACACACATTGCCCGTGCCAGAGATTGAGGTTCGTGTTTTCTTTTTACCAATTTTTTGTAATATTTGATATAAAGAGTTAGTGACGAGTAGGTCATAGCATTTATTGGATTTGTATGCTTATGAGGTATTTGACCCTCCAGCAAATATCACAAGGCATATTATGCTGCGGTTGAGATGTTCCTTTTTCTGTGCGTGGAGACTGTATGTTTCCAGGTCCATGCGTTCTAAGAAAAGTTTATCAAGAGCTGTATATTCCGTGCACTATTTGCGTCTTTGGAGGCACGCCGTTTAAGTGTTTGGCCTGTTTATCCAGCATTTAAATGACTGTAGCAGACACAGTACGCTCTGAAAGCATGTACTACTGACTCAGGAAGAGAAACACTGCATCGAATCTCGAGCGGTGGCATTGGACAGTGTGGTTGGTGTATTTTATATAACAAGTTTAGTTGTATATATAATTCACCTTAGTTGTTTGTGGGAATAGAATTATCTTTCCTAGGTCCAGTTATGTCCAGTCTGTACTATGACATTCAAGGCTAACTTTAGTCTCCTTGTCATTAATAAAACCCTATATTATAATTATAGTATGTATAGCAGACATTAGGTCTGATTTGAAAATGTTAATATATAGAACGGCAATACCGCCATAACGGTCTGCTAAAGCGCCGATGTAAATTGTTATAATAGTGACGAGTAGGTCATAGTATTTATTGGATTTGTATGTTTATCAGGTATTTGACCCTCCAGTAAATATCACAAGGCATATTATGCTGCAGTTGAGAAAGTTCCGTGTTCTGTGCGTGGAGACTATATTTCCCGGTCCCTGCATTCAAGAAAAATTGATCTAGAGCTGTATAATCCAGGTACTATTTGCGTCTTTGGAGGGACGCCGTTTAGATGTTTGGCCTGGTTATCCAGCATTTAAATGACTGTAGCAGGCAGAATACGCTCTTAAAGCATTATAAGTACTCCTGACTCGGGAATAGATACACTGCATCGCATCTCGAGCGGTGGCATTGGACACGGCTCGTGTGGCTGGTGTGTTTTATATAACAAGTTTAGTTGGATATAAAATTCACCTTGGTTGTTTGTAGGAACATAATTATCTTTCCTAGGTCCAGTTATGTCCAGTTTGTACTATGACATTCAAGATTAGCTCTCTTGTCATAAATAACATTTAAGAACTACAATAGTTAGAATAGCAGACGTTAGGTCAGGTTTGAAAATGATAACATAGTTCAAACAGTACGGAAGCTATGACACGCTATTACGGTCTGCTTCAGCGCAGATGTCAGTCTTTTAATAACAATTAAGATAAACAGTTTTAATAGTAGTCGCTTCATGACGCCTGCCCGTTGTAAAAACTGATCTTTGAAGACAGTGACAATTGGGTTGTATAGTTTATATAGTAGTGCTTTGAAGAAAGATACAGCAACTGAAAAAATTGCTATAAATAGGGCTGCTTAGATAATTAAGCTAAACATTCTCCCTACTGCCGTGATCTGACTTGGGTGTTTTACACCCAAACTCCACGGCTGTAGGTGATTCGTATTTTGATTTTGCTTGGCGGCTTAGGGACTGGTGAGACATTACACATGTCTCAGCAAGAAAAGTCGCCCCTCTGGATTCAGTCCCCTGAAGAAACGCCCAGAGTTTGAATTCACGGTTCGAGATTCTCTGTGCCTGTGCCTTATAATACACAGCTAAAACACACACACACACACACACACACACACACACACAAACACACAGACAGACACACACACACTATATATATATATATATATATACCGCTCTATCTCTCTCACCCCCTCTCTCTCTCTTTCTTTCTGCCTCTCTCCTACGCCTCTATTTTTGTTATTTCACCCTCACCCTCCCCGCCTCTCCATGTCAGTTTCTCTGAGACAAATAATGCTAAAATTCACACCACGACTTGTTCGCCTGCATCGTACGTCATCACCACCTGTACTACGTAAATATAGTTAATTACAGTATATGTATAAGATATATATACAATATAACAGTGGCACGCCTTTGTTAAAAATTAAAATTAAAAATTAAACACAGACTAGGCCAATATTTGATACGTATAGACGGGAACATTTTCCGGCAAGACATATGGATGTTTTCTTCATAATTACTCGGGTTTACAATCCAAGTAATTATGAAACATTCAATAAATTGTATTTAGGCTTTTATATTTGAAGAAGATGGACGCAAACGAGAAACGTGAATCGCCTGCAAAAAAGCAAACGCAATGTGTAGATCGTTAACACGGCGATAGCAAACGGATGTTTAATGGGAAAATAACGGCTACTTATGTTGGCTGATCACGATGCACGGTGTGTCGTTTGTTCATGTCACTTGTACGTCTCACAATATGGCTTAATAAACGGTGTAATGTATGCATATTAAGTCACAAAAACATGCGAAGAATGTGAACTTGGCTCTAAAACACACGTCAATTGTCGCTTTTTCAAGATGAGGTTTCAGAATTAGATGACCTCGCATACGAAATGTGAATTAGCTAGTTCCCACAGGCTGATGAGTAGACCAGACACATGCTTGGGTATATGCATACATCTATTAATATGTGCAGGTATTGAATATTTTATTTTTAGATTAATGTATGTATAGTTGTCTTTGTATTTAGATTTATGGAGGTAGGTCTCGAAGGATGTTTAGATATGTTGATGCTCTGTGCCTGTTGCCTCTTTATATGTACCCTAAAATGCACATTGTCCATGATAGACATCTTATCTATTTCCATCATCCAGATTCCTTATTACAACAATGTAAGAAAGTTATGTCGTTATTACAATATTTTTGAATCTATTAGCTTTGTTATGTATAATGCAGAATCTATATTGTTGTCCTCTTATGTGGTCTGGCGAAACGACCTATTAATTCATACAATGCTGCTTGATGGATTTATACTCCTGGAGTCGTTTGTTACTCCGGCAGGCATCTCCATGGTTATTAAGCTGCGGACATAATTTTTTCCCCATTTTATGAGTAATTAGGTTACACTAATCTCCATGGGTATTAAGCTGCGGACATAATTTTTTCCCATATTATGAGTAATTAGGTTACACTGATATAAGGATTTTGTTAAATATTCGCTGTTCTCGGCCATGGGTGAAATAGATCAAGTGACACACACACACACATACACACACACACACACACACATACACACACACATATATATATATTTATGTATGTATATCTTACAGATTATTGTATTGAATGTATATTGGCCTAAACAACGATACTGTTCAGGAACTTAATACGAAGACCTAATGGTCAGGTCAATATATGGAAAATAAAACTCTAAGCCCAAAAATATTATTATTTGGGTCATTGACACCTCCGGAAAGAAGTCTCCCAAAATTGAAGGTGGTAAATTTGCTTAATTTCAAGATGGAGCCCCCGTAATTTCAGTCTACAGGAAACCTTGTTATGCTTCAATTTACACCCCAACATAGCAAATAAGCTATTTCATGAAGCAACGAATGTCCTTTACTGATTTATTTGGCGATCAAAGGTAAGTCATGTCAGAATGAAGAGGGACCAATCGGACTTGGCAAAACTTGGATTCATGCAGTAGTGACTGATGATAACGTCAATGTTGATGAGTTTGTACGGTTCGACAGAAACGTATTGACAAACTTGTTGGGCAACCAGTGTTCACTTACTCATTTAAAAGAATGGCCAAAACAACAACAAACAACTAGGAGTCGCATAATCAGTTAAAGATACATCAGATAGATCAGTATATCCAGCACTGTTATTCCAGATACTAATCGTGATTTCTAGGACTAGAGACTTCTCTTTGGAAGACGTCCTTAAATATGAATTTGACACATTTTCTCCAGCTGTTTTTTTAAACGCAAACTATGTATTCCGGTAACCAGAAAAAAACACAGTTGGCGAGGGCTATTGAGGAATATGCAAGTCTGCATGGTGATGAGGCAAGTGAGCAGTGTGATAAGGCTGTAATTAATGATATTTCTAAGACAGGCAATTATGTGTTAGATGTTAGCTCACTGGTGCAACGTATTCCCTGAAAAAATGGCAATACACATGGTGCCATTGCTGATTCAAATGTGGATTTCAATGTTCGCAACTACGGCACAGCAACAACTATTGTCTTTGATGGGTACCAAGAGTCACCATCCACAAAAGACAACACTCATGATAGACGTCAGCAGAGACACCATCCATTGATCATTGTCTCCCCAAATACAGTATTCATTGGGAAAAAAAGATGAATTTCTGTCAAGAGGGAGCAACAAATAGGCGCTGATTAACATTATTAGTGGTAGACAACGAGATAATGATTCAGAATATATATTTGTGAAAATATTGATTTGTTAGCCCTCCTTCTCTACCTGACAACAATAGTTTGTTCTTTCGCTCAAGCCAGATCAATAAACTGAAACACCTGTTGGATACATTCCTGTGCACTTCTAGATTTGTTGGTGTCTAGAAAAAGCCATTGTTTCAGAAACTTGAATGTGACAAAGATGTATAATCATATACACTTTGCTTTACTAACCCTGGCGAAACATGTGATGCAGTAGAACAAAATGCATATAAAGCCATAGTATTGCTCTTCAGTGGAAAATCAACGGATAACCTAGCCAGTTTGAGGCATGGTGTACTAAAAATCTGCAACAAGCTTTGTGACTCTAGAACGGCTCCTCTCTACTGCGTCTAAATTAGTTACACATGACATCATGATGTTATTTTGACGTCACATTGACGTAATATGATATGCTTATTATATATTTTGGTATTATGTTTCTAAATGTTGGTAATACATTTAAGGGGTGTAAATTGAAGCATGAAAAGTGTTCTGTACATTGAAAATTTGGGACACCATAAGTAATCGGAATGAATATTATATAATAATATCAATAGTGCTATCAAGTTTTGTCTAAATTACTATTTATGTGAACTACATTAAACCTTTCTTATCACCTTACACGTCAGCTTGTGGACAGTGTCAAGTTTAATCATGTGAAAACCCTTTCAACCCCTCACCAGACATGGATTCTGACAATTTTATAAACACAATTTGATTTAAAAGCTAAATTAGTTACACATGACATCATGATGTTATTTTGACGTCACATTGTCGTAATATGATATGCTTATTATATATTTTGGTATTATGTTTCTAAATGTTGGCAATACATTTATGGGGTGTAAATTGAAGCATAAAAAAGTGTTCTGTACATTGAAAATTTGGGACACCATAAGTAATCGGAATGAATATTATATAATAATATCAATAGTGCTATCAAGTTTTGTCTAAATTACTATTTATGTGATCTACATTAAACCTTTCTTATCACTGATTGCTACTATTATTAAATATATTCCAAGGTTTAAAGCAAGCACTCGTAATTCACTTTTACTAAATACGACATCAGGGAAAATACAATTTTAAAAGGTTCTAAAGAAGAACTATTTACACGAGAAAGACCGTCTAAACGTGTTTATTGATAACATTCCTGCTTCGTAATATACGCTATATTGTTGAATGAACGTCAACTTACTGAGGCCGTAAATTTAAGGTAGCCAATGAAATTATATTCCTCAAATGAATGCAATTTTAGCCATCCTGATCAGGATAAGACTCCTTTCTGCTCCAAGGCTGAATAGGGGGGGTCAATTCTGGATTAGAGCTTTCGGTTTTGCTAAACAGTATTATTCTGAGAATGGACTTGGTTGAAGCCGATTGAATTTTTAGGTAACAGCGAAGAGATACCCCTTTTTGACTGTTAAGAAAGTTAATTTATTTTAACAAGCCTCACATATTGGAAGGCTTTCCACTTCTTAAATGTTCTATAAACATATTTCTGCAATACATGTTTCTAACATATGCTTTACAACGCATTTGAATTACTCTTTCTTGCAAACTGGTACTACTACTACCACTACCACTACCACTACTATTACTACTACTACTACTACTATTAATAATAATAATAATAATAATAACAACAACAACAACAATAACAACAACAACAACAATAATAATAATAATAATTATTATTATATAATTATTATTTTTATTATTCTTATGATCATCATCATCATTATTATTGTTATTGTATCAATACCAACTAGTCAGCCATATCTTGATTGAGTGAGCTCTAAATGTCGTATAAATAATTTCTCGGATAACTGGTATTATGAGGGGGATGGTGTTGCAACTGCAGATTCAATCATTTCAAGAGAATAAAATTATAAATTATTGCTTGTATGAATTATGATTTCATTTGACCTAATGTTTATTTTCTATCTAACTCTTTCTGTCCATTTTTTATCTATTGTTGTTATTTGTCTCTCCGTTTATCTGTTTGCCTATCTCTCTGCTTCACTGATTGACTTGACACGATCTGTTTATGAATCACTAACAAAGGTTACCGAGAATAATAATTCTGTATATGACGATTTCTACTGAAGATCCAAATGAGATGAAAAC
Organism: Paralvinella palmiformis; assembly: GCA_025642065.1. Lineage (NCBI taxonomy): Eukaryota > Metazoa > Annelida > Polychaeta > Terebellida > Alvinellidae > Paralvinella > Paralvinella palmiformis. Next base: position 13,038 of record JAODUP010001927.1, on the reverse strand, counting down.
TATATGAAGTTCTAGCATCGCATCTTAATTAATAATTCAAACGATATAACATATTTTAATTTTTTAATTTCAATCAATCGATCAATTAATGGATTCATTAAATGAACTATTTACAATTTTCTAAGTGAGGTAAAACCAAATCAGTGTTAGATTTCTTTATTTAATAATAATAAGAAGAATTAATAATAATAATAATAATAATAATAATTTATATTTAATCAAGTGCCCTTAATAGCAGGAGCAATTTACAAGCAATGTAAAAGTACTATGTAATATAATAATACCCCAAATAATATGTCTGTAAGCAACAACAAAAAAACTATAAGAAATCTAAAAGATAATCATTATTTACCTGTGAAATCAACCTTTAACAGGTATATTTTTAGAACGGATTTAACATTTACAAGAGATGTATTTCTAATAAGTGCCAGCAACCTATCTCAAAACGTGGGGGCTGGAACACTAAACGCACAATAACCATATGACTTGCGGCGATACACTGGCACCTGCAATAGTATCTGACCTGATGATCTGAGTTTTCGGGATGACTTTCTAGTGGCCACCAGTTCATACAGGTATTCTGGTGCCATATCATTAATACATTTATAAGTTATTTATACAATCGTGAAATGAATACGCTATTTAAAAGGTTCCCAATGTAGTTTTTGAAGAATTGGGGTGACATGATCATATTTTCTAGTATTTGTCACTATGCGAGTTGCGCTATTCTGAATTATCTAAAGACAGTTAATGTTATAATCAGACATGTCATATAACAGGCAGTTACAATAGTCTCTGCGAGATGTAACAAAGGCATGGACTACAGTTACAAGTACTTCTTGTGTCAATAAGTCTTTAAAATAGTGGATGTATTTAAGTTGGTAGTAGTCAGCCCATAATTTGTTACTGACCCGTCTAATGGAAGATGTACCCTCCGTAATACTGGTGTCCTGAAGAATTTAACGCAATGTGGTGATGCCAGATATATATTATATGTTTTTATCACTAGTCTTAGAAGAGTTTAAGTCATCCATAGCCGAAAATCAGTAATACAATTTTCTAATTTTATTAGGAAGAGGAGAAATGTAACTAATTGTCAGGATCCAAATATATATATGTTTAACCCCATATCGCTGGACAATGATCCCAAGTTGACGGGTAGATATTGTGAAAACTAGAGGACTAAGAACTGAAACACTTTCTGGTGTGTTGTTCCAGATTGAATAAAAAGCATTCAAGTACTTTACCAAATATGTCTTTTAACCTATTTGTTGCTCCCTCTTGACAGAAATTCATCTTTTTTTCCCAATGAATACTGTATTTGGGGAGACAATGATCAATGGATGGTGTCTCTGCTGACGCCTATCATGAGTGTTGTCTTTTGTGGATGGTGTCTCTTGGTACCCATCAAAAACAATAGTTGTTGCTGTGCCGTAGTTGCGAACATTGAAATCCACATTTGAATCAGCAATGGCACCATGTGTATTGCCATTTTTTCAGGGAATACGTTGCACCAGTGAGCTACCATCTAACACATAATTGCCTGTCTTAGAAATATCATTAATTACAGAAAAGTTATATGCAAAGCTACTGCTTTTTTCAATAACACTAGATAAAACTTTAGGATTTGAAACAGGTTTGTAATTGTTTGGAATATTACAGTACAAACTTTGCTTTTTTATTAATGGTTTTGCAAGGGTCGATTTCGTGGATCTTGGAAAAACAGTTACTATCTAATATCAATATCTGTAAAAAGCTCAAATACATCCATTATGGACATGCAAGCCTCTTCTGCCAATGGTTTACCCTGTGATAAGGTGCTGGAAAGGAACACATGATGTATATTTAACAACTTTTGACAGAATAAATTATTAAACTTACCTCTTAAGCAGGGCTTGTATTTAAGGTATTCTGTTAGAACAGGTTAATACAATCACGTTAAATGTGATCCCCGTTGATAGTATGTTTCGATGTAATCAGTTTACATAATATATTAACATTAATTAGTAGCAGAGAAATTATATGCATTATAAATGTGCCTCTGCCAGATAATAGAGATTGTTAGTCTAGGGTTCAAATTGAGCTTTATTTCAAAGTACAATCGTTATCATGACGATGAGTGCACGGCGAATGTGTTTCTATGAATCACTGCTGTTTAGCTATTTAAATATATGTTGATCGAGCAATTTATTTTCCAAGAATATTATTTGAATAAATGGACTGATTATCATCTGAAAGTTTAACCGATATCAAACAGCTACTAAAAATACTCCGAATTGTCTGGAGATTTGTCATTTCGTCCTTTGTAAACTGTCATAAGACCCCTGTCGGCCATAGGTAGCCGATATTATTAAATTTCCATCAATGAATAAATAAGCATTATAACATGTTTAAGATAAATTTCTTTTCGTGTAATAATAACATTTACAGGAGTATTGTGCCGCCTGAATTTGAGTCTACTCTACAAATATATCCGGGAAAGCGCATTTATATTTATTTTTCGCAGTAAAACCTTCAGTGAATGTATAAATTTATCTAATTCTCGATCTTGTTATCAGTTATTATAATATAAACCGTATTTCACCTCTCGACAACATTTCACGACAAACGAAATTCAATTTAGTTTTAGTATCAAGAACGATGTCTGAGTTACACAGCCTCCTTCACAAAAGACGAGTTCTCTTCGGGGAATATGATTTACTGTCCATTTTATCTAGCATTGCTGAATGTTATGCATCAGGATGAAGCATATTAGTCTTAAATCAGGCGATAAATCGGATATTCTCCAACTAGAAAAGGGTATAAGTGGATTTACTATTTCATGACAATAAAAGGAACTCTTTGCCCAACCATTCGTTGGTCTCTCTTTAGATAATATCAATGATACGGAGATTAATGCATATTCCACAATTCAGTCAAATCCTGTTACAGTGTTACTAAGAAGGTTTATCAATATTGTAATATTTCCTGATCAGTAGGTTTCAAATCAGTCTTGAATTGAGGTAGCAGCGATACGAAATATAAGATTCAAACATGTATGGCGTGCGGTTAATATGAGTCCTATGTCTGAGTCGCGTTAATGACAGATTAGGGATGTAATAAGAGACTTTAAAATAGGTGAACGGTCGGCTACCTGGATGGATGGATTGAATGGCAGAAGGATCGAAGAAGGTTTGACTAAACGAATGGCTGAATGAATTGATAGGTGGATGAATTAAAGGCTAGATGAATTCATGTATGAATGAATGACTACATCGGTGCCTAGATTCAGTTTGGCCAACTCGCATTTGATATGTGCTAATATTATTCAAAGAATAGCTCAAGGTTTTCTGCCATTTAATATGTAATAAATCTGCACTTTCAACCTTTCTCTGTTGTTTTAGAGGTTAATTTATTCACAGTAAACATATTGCGACGGACTAAATGAATGGATTAACGCATATATCTAAAACCCCAATGTACACATAAACAAAGGAGACATTTATGCCAATTACGAGCCAGGAATATATACACGCAATATATAATATATATGTATTATACTGAAAACTTCAGCGGTACGGTACATGACATCGATAACAGATAAAATGTGTGTCATAAATAGAATTAGGAAATAGTTTGGGTTTTAGCTTAGAGAGGCACTCAATTGTGTTAGCATAAGACGAACTATGTATATAGTCCTGTAGTATTAGCCTGACATAGGCCAAACTTGGAACAAATTGGTAACAAGTTGAAAAACTCATATATGGTCCAGTAAAGTCTAAAAGTCCTCTAACATACTAAACGTCCTCGGAAATCCACCGTTTGTTTACTTGGGAATTTAAGATGGCGTCCAAAATGGCCGCCATTATATATAGTACAAATACTTCTACCTCAGAGCAACATAAAGACCCGTCTAAAGACTAGCGCCCAAGCACCCAGTCAAGGGACAACAGTGGATATGAACCAGATCGTATGGTGTCCCTTTCAAGTGGAATTAGTGCTGATGCATCTATAAATTGTGACAATGCAGTAGCAATTGGTTCTGTAGCTGCACTACAAATTGATGATAAAGATGTCAGAGACATCAAGCTACACAGAAATGACAAAGTGAGGACTATTGGAGAAAAGTGTAAGATCGGCAAAGTCTGGGGAGAAAATGCAGTAGTCACTCCGAGTGTGTTATTCAACAGAATCATAAGTGTTCTGAATAACAGTTGATGGCAGTATTTTTGGCCAGTAATAAGCGCCTTGTGAGTCATGCTCAAATCATTCACCATCCAGCAATGCAACAGGCCATAACATAGCATTTTTATTGTACATGGTGGTCACCTGCTTCAAATAGTTGTTTGGTTACAACCATCCACATATGGTGGTGTATATCAGTCATATATTTCATACACACTGAATCAATATGGTGCTGGATCAACAGTGGTGTTTAACCGATATGGTAGCATAAATTCAACAACGATAGCTGACCAGAGATGTAAAGCCCAGAAACATACATCCAGTGACATGATATTCGATAATATTATGCCAACTACCACTACTCAAGCAGCATTCTTGGCTAACAGTAATAATAAGAAGAGACTGATACAAACTATACGCGAAAATATACTTATGGCTGACATACATTTCAAGCAAGCGAGGCAGGTGCAGACACACTGGTTGTCTCAAATGCGATGACCACAGCAGAGTCAGAAGAGCGGCTGACAGCTACAGACTTACTGGTAATGCTTGTGGATCGGACAACCCCTTCTGCAGCCATGTATATGCTATGCTGAAGCAGCCCCACAACACTGTACACAAAAACTTCAAGAAATTCAGCATGCTATCGTAGACACAACCAAACACTAGATGTTTCTACATGCCGAGACAAGCTGTGATCCTGTGTCTGCAATATATCGACAAAGCAAGTACAAAGCTTTCAACATACTCCACAAGTGAACCACTAGACGTATATAGAAAGACTGGAAGCACACATGACTAGGTGAAAAGTATAGCAGAAAATGTATTCTCAAGCTGTATGGAGCCAGCAACGTTGTAACACCTGATGAATATCGCCACATCACATACAAACGGGCAATTGGTCGAACTTCCCTCGCTGTTGCTCTAGATATTTTGCTCAACATGTTATCCTGCCGATGCACAGAAGATTGCTTTGGAGCATGTCATATACCTTTCTTAATATTCCCTACTGCATAGGCTGAGGAGGCTTCTATATGTGATAAGTCTGATGTCGTTGAAACCATTGTCATGGCCAGCATCTGCATCATTAATCGCACTGTAATATATAATGTGCACGTAAAATGTCATTTTCGATGTGTAAATGTGAAGTATAAATGCTTAATAATATGTTCATTATATTATAGCCATCATGGTCATGTCATCAATTACCTCATTCCTCAATAAAGAACAATAGTGTAAAAAATATGAACCTGTTATAACTTACCATGGTGACATATCTTCTTTTTTCCTCTTGAATAGTCTTCTCCCTTTTGAGATGGGTCAGAAGAAGAACTGGGAAGACATGTAAATGTGTAACATTACATACATACCCTGTACAGTCTATAAATAAAGTGACCCCCAAATAATTCAATTTCACATTGGATAACCTTTAACCTTGGTGGTCTTGGACCATTTACTTATAGTGGGTTATATGTAGGCACTTCTTTATAATTTCAGAATTGTTTTATATTTTTGGAAGATAAGATATTACAGTGTTTGTAAAATCTAAAGCAATTACAATCTCACCGATATATTATTTATAAGAATAACACAAAATCTATATCCAATTGACATTTGTCTACGGGTACTTTGCAGTGGTACAGCAGAGCACATAAATGTAAATGACATAATATCAAGTGAAATGTTATTGAATTTACGATCAAAATAACGTGCTTGTACTCTAACATGTTACTATTGCCATGCTTACAACATATTACTAGTGTAAGCCTTAACTCAGAGTAGTATCTTAGGTGGTCTTAAATCAGTGATAATTCCTATAAACTTATTTTTTGCATAGATGTGTTCTGGATTACTAGTCATACAATGTAAACCGTGGCAGTTACCGTAGCCGTTATGTTTGGAATTTCCCCTGATTCCCCTCAGCCTCGTTCTGCATCGGGATATCCCAGTATGCATAAACATTGAGATTCGCCTATGTGTGTGCAAGCAACTTGGAATATTTTGCACCTCGGTGTGCACCAAATGCAAGCGTGAAACTTCCAGCAATACTACACTTGTATCATTGGCTAATGATGAAGATGAAGATGCTGCACCAGATGCTGCACCAATATATATATATATATATATATATATATATATATATATATATATATATATATATATATATATATATTACTCTCAACATTAATTAAAACAATTAGGGTTAATTACTTGCATTTGCTGTGCAGAAATGTGTACCCAATTTGAATGCTGATATAAACGAAGTCTGGGTGCTCCATATATAAATAAATGTACTAATCCACCATTTTCAGTGTATAAATAGCATTGACTCTTATTTTTGATTTAGTAATTTTAGAGAACATTATATCATCATAATTATTATTGATTCTCAGGTTGCATGAGGCCCTGCTTCATGATTTGAAGAAGCCAAGCTTTATATTACATGTCATTTATGTGTGCCTAATCGTAATAGTTACAAATAGCTTGGTTTGTATTGGACTTAAGGACCACGTGTTAATTTTTTATCTGGTTGAAAAGATATGACAAAAACTTTAAAATGGCGGCCATTTTGGACGCCATCTTGGACTCCCAAGTCAGCACAAGGTGGATTTCCGGGGACTTTTAATATATTATTTATATCAGTATTCTGTATCTTTTCAAAATTTTTCAGCTTGTTACCAATTTGTTCCAGGGTTAACCTAATGCCCTTGGCCTAAAACGGATATAATACGCATTAATACGATGTGTCTAGGTTTCTATTTTAAAACAATATACACGCAGAAGCTTAGATCTTAGCCATATCATTCAAACCAGTATTTCAAGCGCGTAATTCACCTTCAAGTACCTCTCTGGTCTAGTAAGTAAGTGAGTAGGACTTTTTTACCATGGTCATGTTGTATGCGCGGAGTCGAATGTTCAAATCCCGGCCGTGGCACTATAATATGATCATTGTCGAAACGGGAATGGAATTAAAGATGAAGGTGTACTACTTACCTTCCACCCGGAAGCATAACATCACCATTCTCTGATTTAGCACAATAATAAATAGATTAAGATTAAATTTGCTTTCGTCATATGTGGGTGGTTGGATGGTTGAGTGGATGATTTGGGTGATGTATGAGTGTATTTGTACATGGACAAGGATTGATGGTTGGATAGAACGATCTATCCACAGAAGAATGGATGGATGGATGGATGAATGGATTGATAAATGGATCGATGGGTAATATAGCGATATTCTTCCGCTGAACATCAACTAGTTTGGTAAAAATGTTCAAGGTCAACTCAAAAGGACATCAATACTACAAATTCTGGTTTATTCTTACTTTCTGTTGGTGGAGTTAACATTTGCATTGGCTACTGAATGAATAGAATCAAAGGCCTATGGTACTCTCATAATATACGAAATACAATATGTAATATATAATCTAGATAAAGATTTATCTTCCCATACCTAACCATTATTAATAGTTATTTTTCTTCGTGGATTTTAAGTAAATACATTTTTTAGTGATCTCTGTTGTGTGGGGCTATGTTTATTAGAACAATCTAGATAGTATGTCTTATGATCGGTATTAATTTTATTATTATTTTAGTCGATTGTCTTTGATACAAATACTATTAATATATCCGATCCATGTAGAGTACTTCCTATTAATATTCTTACCCTGCTCGTTTTAGATATAACAAGTGCTAGTGTCATAACAATCACAGCTTAATATAGGTTCGTACTCAAATACATTATTGTCTCTAGTATAAATTGATGTCATATGTTAAATATATAGTCTTGTTTCATGTTATGTAAACAGGTTTAAGTGAAAATGCGAACATCGTGTTAATTAAAAAGAAATTAGTAAGCATAAATTTAAAAATAAACTATTGAAAATATGACCTGGTTTAGCTACACTAGTTTTTGTCATGTAACAATAGTTTCAATAATGTAGCTGTTTTTCAACTTGTAAAATATTTGCAAGTAGCGAATAAATTGTAATTCTGTCATAAGAGTCCTGTTCTTTCATTATGCTTAAAGGTGACTGCCATAATATTTTCTAAATAAATTTGGTTGTCTTAAGTCGTTAGCCCTTAAACAACTATCATTTAAATCAATGACGAGACGATCTCGAGCTCTTTTTAAATGCTATTCATTTATTTGTCTCCATCATGTGGAGTAACTGAAGTAAAAGTAAACTAAAGTAATGATAGTTAAACTTAGAAGTGTACGTCATTCGCTTAAGCCTCCAATTAATAACCTGTTGTTATGTTTATTGATGGAAAAAGCGAACCGAATTCTATGTTTATTTTACCTCTCGTGCGTCGGGTATTTTATAATTAGTCACTCAACCAATTGATATTCATCAACTCATAATTTTTAGACATATCAGATTACCACATCCGTTCTATTGTTACATTTCCATGTCGTGCTGTCATCTAATTTATGTTCGCCGTAATAAATTATACCTGATGTTACTTGTTTATGTTTTACAGAATAATAAATAAATTGTAACCGTGTGCATTTATTCGGAAGACGTTCTTTAAGCTTTTGTATTTATATGTGTAAACACGACATCAACATTTACTATATAGGACTGACTAGAAAAACTAAAAAGTGTGATATAAAAGATGTAACAGTGTGGCCTGGCTCTGAAACCTAATAACTACAAGGGCATCAGCTTATACTATCGATACACGTTACACGGTTACAGTGAAATAATCTAAACATCGGTCCAGAAGTCATTTCAGGACTCATTTATTTTGATGTCAAGGATGGATTTACTTCATCAGCAATTGTCTAATATGATTGACAGCACATTTTATAACTTCATAAGATAATAATATAGAATCATGCCGAATCTATATTATATATTGGGAGACGTCCTTCAAGACATATACGGAAACAAACTAAAACAAGCACTCACACACACGGACATACACACGCGTACACACACTCATACACACATATTCACACACGCACACGCACATGCATACACACACGTACACAGTCCTACAACATATTCATACACGCACACACAAACATACACACACGTGCGCGCGCACACACACACACACACACACACATATATATATATATATATATATATATATATATATATACACAGGCACATAACAAAAAAAGCTACATCTGGAAGATAAATGAAAACCGCCTTTGAGAATTACAGTCCCACCAGAAACTGAATCTTCCCTAGAAAACGAATTGAATAAGAATTACTTATATGAGCCTGAATTAGAAAGAGCCTTTGCTAAAACGTACTAGTTTCCTTTATGCCTTTATGGTTTTAACTATCTTCATGATCACTGACGATATTTCACCCGAATTCAGCATTTCGCTTAATAGCGAGAGACTTTCAGTAAAGAGTTCCTTTTCAGTATGAAATATTTTGAAACCCAAGAGACATACCATAATGCGCTAGCAGGTCAATTTGCTGGATGCGCGATGCCTTCCTGAAATACAAAGTTTATTTCGTATCAAATCAATAGACAATACTAACCTGAAACAAGAAGAAATATTATTGATGTTTCTGTTAACAACATAATATTGATATCGTTTTTCTCTTTTAATCCACCATTTTAATTTATATAATTCTAAATTCTAACTTTTTTTGGGTTTGGGGGAAGAATGGATGTACTTATCTTTCGAAGAAGAGAAAAGTGTAATCAATGGAGCACTGTAACATTGAAAGTCATGTAAATATTAAGGGAAGGGTCATTTCCTGACTCTTTGATAGCATTTCAAAGATTGGTTTGCTCGTAGTAAATAGCCCAAAACTGGTTGAATGAATCTACACGAAAATGTTAAACACAGTCAGAAGTATTGCACATATTTACACAAGACATATCCTGGTCTATATCCTGAGCAGTTTATGTATGTGTGTATGTTTTTGTGGGTATGTGGATGTGTGTGTCTGTGGGTATTTGTGCGTGAGCCATATAGAATAAGGCACTGGCACAGAAAATCTCGAAATGTGAATTCATTCTCTGGGTGATTCTTCAGGGGATTGAGTATTGTCTCACCAGTCCCTAAGCCGCCAAGTAAAAATAAAATTTACGAATCACGTACAGCAAGTCAGATCACGGCAGTTGTGAGAATGTTTAGGCTAATTATCAAGCAGCCCTATTTATAGATATTTTTCAATTGCTGTATCTTTCTTCAAAACAATACTATATAAACTTTATATCCCAAATGCCACTGTCTTTAAAGGTCATTGTGTACAACGGACAGGCATCACGAAGCGACTGCTGTTAAAACTAATAGCTTAATTACTATACACAAACTAATATCTGCGCTAAAGCAGAGCGAAAAGCTTCATAGCTTCGGTGCTGTCAAAGTTTTATATTAATATGTTCAAACCAGACCTAATGTCTGCTATTCGAACTGTAGTTATAATAAGGTGTTTAAATGTTATTTATCACAATGATACTAGAGCGAGCCTTGAATGCCGTAGTACAAACTGGACATAACTGGACTAGGAAAGATAATTATATTCCCACGAACAACTACGGTGAATTATATATACAACTAAACTTGTTATATAAACACACCAACCGCACGAGCTGTGTCCAAAGCCACCGCTCGATATGCGATCCAATGTTTCTATTCCTGACTCAGGAGTACATTACTATTTTAGGGCGTGCTCTGCCTGCTACAGTCATTTCAATGCTGGATAACCAGGCCAGACACCTAAACGTCGTCCCTCCAAAGACGCAAATAGTACACGGAATATACAGCTCTTTATACTGTTGTTCTTAGAATGCTCGGAACTGGAAGCATACAGTCTCCTCGCATAGAACACTGAACATTCAAATCAAATACATACTATGACCTACTCGTCACCCTGTGTGTATTAATGATATTTAATATTATACTAATTTGTATAAATGTAATGCAAATGCAGCCGTTTTGAGCGATGCTTTATGCCACCTGGTGGATTAAATAAGGCACGTGACATGTATATATATATATATATATATATATATATATATATATATATATACTACAAATTAGCAAGCGGCTGCAAAGCAAGAGAAATATATTACAATTAGTTTATTCGCCAACGTACATTTAATTGTACATTTAATTATGTCTGACGACGAAATCGTTACCGTGGAAGCAGTTGCGGAACGTGAACTGCGTAGATGGGCTACGGAGCAGAATTTATTCAGCAAGACTGTAGATATTTATTGATGAAAGAAGGATTTTCGTCAATCGAGGCTCCAGGTCTCCTGGATAAAGCCGATTTGTCTATTTCCAAGATGCCTAGTGGACAGCAGAAGTTACTGCTGAAATCGTCGATCTCGGTGCAACCTGAACGTGCGGAAACAACATTTATCGAACACACTGGAACTCACTCGGTGATCTAGGGTACACCGGAGGAACGCAACAAGGCGACCCCGTGCGATTGCAGTGGCGATTTATATACCCGAATGGCGACGAATGGCGACATGTGTTTGTTGCAGACAGCGGTGGAAAACACTCGTCGAGTCTGGAATGTAACCGCGTCACCTGTGAAACCACCCGAGGTACCCCGGATTAATTATTTTCCAGCAACCATTTCGTTTATCGTATTCTACGATAATATACCAGCTAATACAGCGATTTGAGACAGTGTCGTACATTTGTATGATAGAGAATACAGGCGGCTGCAAGCAACTCATGGCTTCCGAAGGGGCACTGATATTCCTCATTTACACACGGTCCACCTTAACCCATGCACATTACGCATGGACATAAAGACAAAGGCTCAATCCATGCCAGGAATGCGACCTGGGAATCAACCTCAACGATCAGTCACAGCAGACGGTAAACCCATTTGCAAAATGTTTGATTCCCGGCGTCGTTGTGGCTTTGTTGACTGTAGGTTTGTCCATGTGTGTTGGTACAATTGGTGTGCACAGTCCCATTCAGCCGTGTCGCACTTTACAAACAAATAGGATAAGTGGGCACTCACCCGTAGCCCCGGGTATGAATCTAATCGTATGGCAGGCAGAACTAGAGGGGAGTCCGGACAGGCAGTTTGTTCTACATGGCCTTGATAATGGTTTAGATATTGTTAACAAAGGTGTGCATGTTTTACCAGCAGAAGCAAATAATCATCCGTCTGTAATGCCAGGCAGTGTTTATGACACGGTAAAGCATCAGATTGTTACTGAGATTACGAAAGGTAGATATGTTATTTCAGCTGTTAAACCTGAATTTATTAATCCACTGTGTGCAATCCCCAAAGACAATGGAGGAATACGACTGATCAGTGATTGCAATCGTCCAGCTGGGAGTGCAGTTAATGAATATGCATATTTGGTGAACCATGATTATTATTTTGGGGAAATTTATTTGAAATCAGCATATCGTTCTGTCAGGATAAACAAGGAAAGTCAGCGTTTCACAGGTTTGCAATTTCCTATTGATGGGCATCCTATGTATATGCATGACATTAAACTGCCATTTGGTTCACGACTAGCTGCAGGGATATGCCATCAGTTGACGCAGGCTGTCAAATGTGTGATGGAAAAAGAGGGATTACTACTCTTGTTGTTTATTTAGATGATTCTCCGTCGTATCATTTACGGCATAATGATGTTGAAAGCGGAAGATCACAAATGCTTTATCTCAATGGAGATACGTTGTTATATAGAATGGTGGGATAAGCTTGTGTTATCTTTTAACACGATATCACTCATTAGCGGCAGTCCCAGCCGGCTACGTCAGTGTTCATTGATGCGTGTGATGTGGGAGCTGACGGGTGTTGTGAGGATAACTGGTTTTATTGCAACTGGACGGCTGACTGGCCACTAATGCAGACAAGGCATATACACTTAAAAGGGGTGGCGTCAGTTACTTTAGCAGCCCATTGCTGGGTA
>JAODUP010001926.1:20000-30000 GCA_025642065.1 Paralvinella palmiformis | reverse complement strand
TTATAATATTATTATTTTCATGTTTATAAATAAATAAATAAATATATTTAGTCGATTTTCTCTTAATAAGAATAATCTTTAATAATTAAAATACGTTTTCAAGGCGAGATTAAAACCTGAAAATAAAATGTCTTTAAGTTTAATATTATTTCCAGATTGTCGTATTCGTCTTTAGACAAATGTAAGATCCTAGAAATCCTGGTACGAATACGAAATATTTTATCATGTCCGTATAATCTACAATATAATAATTGCTAATAGAAATGTTCACCTTTAATTGCAAAGGTAAATAAAACACGAATAAATATAACAAAAATGTATGGCACCTTCGAAGTGATAAATATTTGTGACAGTGTTCATTTAAAACATGTGTATTTGTTATATATATATATATATATATATATATATATATATATATATATATATATATATATATATTATTATTATTATAAATATGATATTTGGAAAGTGTATTTTGCTTCTAATCAATAATAATAATTATATATTAGATCAATTATACTCTAATGGTTTGAGGGTGTTAGTGTATTGGATATTAGTGTGCAGGGATTAGTGTACGGACGTTAGTGTACATAGATGTTAGTAGACGTGACATTTGTGTTCTGGATGTTAGTGTACCAGACATTAGTGTACATTGAAAATCTATGTCCAAAGTTACAACCTGACACAGTCATGAGATATTTTGAAAACTTTGTATTTGTAACTTTGGACATAGATGTTTGGTACACTAACATCCAGTACACAAATGTCACGTCTACTAATATCTATGTACACTAACGTCCGTACACTACTATCCAGTACACTAACACCCCTATACCTACTGTAATTAGTGGTGAGGATATAATGATGTTATGAAGAATACCTATACAAGTTATTATTAACCAGTATTAACAGGTAACTATTTGGGGTGTGTGTGTGTGTGTGTGTGTGTGTGTGTGTGTGTGTGTGTGTGTGCGTGTGCCTGTATGTGTCTGTGTTGGTATGGGGATGGGGTATTGTTGTAAGGGTTATTTGGAAGAAAGATTGCTAGCTATTATTAAGTTGTATATCTTTAAACTTTACCCATCATACATTTACGATTTTTACCTATAATAGATTTTATATTTATTAATACATTGACATAGATATGACAGACAGACAGACAGACAGACAGACAGACAGACAGACAGACAGACAGACAGACAGACAGACAGACAGACAGACAGACAGACAGACAGACAGACAGACAGACAGACAGACAGACAGACAGACAGACAGACAGACAGACAGACAGACAGACAGACAGACAGACAGACAGACAGACAGACAGACAGACAGACAGACAGACAGACAGACAAACAAATCATATTATGTTGTATAACACATCAAGGCTAGCATCTCTTATTCTTGTATTTTTTTAATTTCCAATTTTTGCTGCTCGGTACTCATTACTCATTACATAGTACTCAGTAGTGTGCACCGAGTAGTCCGTACTCAGTATGAGTAGGTATTCAGTAGGCACTTCTCAGTATTCACACTGAATAAAATTTTATTATTGATCAATTTCATTGTTGAATAATTAGTATTAAACTTGTGGGGTTGCTTTAAATAGGTCAAACGTACGTAATTACTCTGGATGGACATCATGTCACGTGATTTGTTAGCGAGACTCTCGTTCGGGTCTCGTTTGCCGATGGTTCTCTTTTATCAACTTAATTAGCTACAGAAATGAGCCTTTCTTATTGGTCAGACTGCCGCCATCTTGGTGTGTGTACAATTAAAGATGGCGGCCGTCTGGTAGACTGTTCTAAAACGAGCACCCCCTCACCCAACATTTAATTTCAGTGTACAGCCATTGATGATAATGACTGAAGGTATTTGTGTAGATTTTGCTCAGAAGAATCTCTCTCTCTCTCTCTCTCTCACACACACACACACACACACACACACACACACACACACACACACACACACACACACACACACACACACACACACACACACACACACACACACACACACTCACACACATACTCACACACACACACACACACACACACCCTTTGTATGTGTGTGTCTGTGGGATGCGGGGGGAGGGTTTTTGAAGGGGTGTTGTTGTGTGTATGCATGTTGAGGGGGGGGGTCTCACTGTCTTTCTAGTTAGGATTGACCATGTATATATTATCTTGAAGTTGTTCTGGTTTTGTAGCATATAGATCAATTGTCTATTTATAAAATAGTATATTATGAATAGGTCCGCACGCCTATATTTACACGCACATATACACGCGCGCGCACAAACACACAAGCACACACGCGCGCGCAAACACACACGTGCACATATACATACACATGAGTGATGTATTTGTGGCGTCAGAAAAGCAGATGATCTGCTTTCATCCGACTGAGGATTCTCTCTAACGTATTATCAATGTATATGTTTAGGTATGTATATATATTTATATATATTTATACATGTTTAAGTTAATGTATATCTAAGTATATTTCAGTTTAGGTTTATTTATGTTTAGATTGATGTATTTTTTTGTTACCGTTTAGACTTTTATGAATGTCTGTGCTTTTAGCCAGTGTGTGTGTGTGTGTGTGTGTATGTATTTTTATGTGTGTGTGCGTGTGTTTGTGTGTGTGTGTGTGTTATCATAAATATATATAAACCTGTACATGCATAAACATAGACATACATGAAAACATACATTGACTATACATTTAAACAACGCGTGAAGCAGGAGGAAATGGATGTATAAAATATATATATATATATATATATATATATATATATATATATATATATATATATATATATATATATATATATATACACCTTATAACAACACACGCACCTACGCACACACTCATATTTATAAACAGGTTTATAAATTTAGTACAATATTCATCTAAAAATCTGTCAATCATCGATCATTTAATATATGCAAAGAGGCTAACAATATTTCCGGAGGAATGTGTCAAATAAAATAAATGTAATTAAGTAAATATATGAACAAGATATTAGATGATGAGATATGAACTTGTTGGCTTCTATCTAGAATTGATTAGAATATATTATCACTGTTGCTGATATTAATAATAATGATAAAATATTGTCAAAGAAATATAAACATTATAATATTGTGGGCGCTGTATCATATGACTGTCGTGTTGATATACAGTAACACAGGTACACTGTCGTGTTTATATACAGTAACACAGGTATACTGTCGTCTTTATATATAAGTAACACAAGGTACACTGTCGTATTTATATATAGTAACACAGGTACACTGTCGTATTTATATATAGTAACACAGGTACACTGTCGTATTTATATATAAGTAACACAGGTATACTGTCGTATTTATATATAGTAACACAGGTACACTGTCGTATTTATATATAGTAACACAGGTACACTGTCGTGTTTATATATAGTAACACAAGGTACACTGTCGTGTTTATATATAGTAACATAGAAATTATGTAGTCCAGATTGTGTGGATCGTCTTCCGAGTACCACATAAAATGCTGTCGTTAATCCACATTATTTACCTCATCAACCTTGAGGTTGTCCTTATACTACATAGTTTTAGAGACAATTATTGAATCAGAGTTATATTATATTATATAATGGTAGATAGTCATTAGAAAGTGTCATATTACCTAATATTACAGACAGGTATGTTGCGATATTTAGGTAATATATAGTATTAGAGTGTGATATTATATTTTACCTATCTGTCTATTATATTAGGTACTCTATATTATTAGAGTGTGATATTAAAGATGATAATATTAGCCGATTTGGCAAATGTATGTATATATATATATATATATATATATATATATATATATATATATATATATATATATATATATATATATATATATATATTATATATGTACGTGTTTATAAGTAAATGCGTGTAGAAAGTTATATATGTGTGCCATTTGCCATTTTCCCTGATAGTTGATATTTCAGTATATATTTATGTTACCCTGTTCCATAACCAAGTCATTCAGATTAGAGGTAAATCATTTCGGTTTTGTTTGTGTTACATTTTTGTTGTTTGTCAATAAGTGGGATGTATATTTTAAGAGAAGAGATAGATAACTGAAGTTATCTTAGTTTGAAAATTTCCACTGAATCTTGTAAATACAAATTATTGCTATACAATAATGTGTGATCTTGTCGTACAAAAAGTGAAAATTTAGTTTAATTAACGTTACGTGTGTATCTGTGTGTGTGTGGGGGGGGGTCTATGTGTGCTTGTCTGTCTTTCTTCCTGTCTTTCTGTCTGTTTATATGTCTGTTTATCTGCCTATCTCACTGTCTGTTTTGAATAGGGGCAGATGAAGGTACGAGTGTTTACATTTTATTATAAGCGATTGATGTCTTACATTTTAAAATTTTATCCGATTAATTTACTGCTTTAATTAGCTTTAAATAGTTTTAATTTACATGTACTCCTCACCGAAAGTTCAATAAATTCACCTCATAAATATTGACGAATTTCTTGTCTTCGAGAGATTGTCTAAATTTTAATATCACAATATTTAACGTTATTTTTTATATGTAAATATCGTAATTGATAAATTAAAGAATCAAGTTTGGTTATATTTATATAAAAAATGAGTTACCATATTAGATAGTCACCCAAATATTAATAATTTATTTGAGGCAAAATAAATTTATCCGTCTATTATTTGATAATTTATTAATTTATCGACGCTCACATTTACGTTTATGAGTTGTTATTATTTATTAATTTTTATTCATTTGTTATGTCACTCATTTAATAGTCTACGAGTTTAGTCTGTGTTTAGAAAATAAAGTTATCTGTACGTCAAATTTGATGTGATCTTAAAATGAAGCTCAAAGATGAGGACCATGTTACTATTAATCCAATTTTTTTAATGACGGGGGGGGGGGGGGGTTTAAACAATTCACATTTCTGAACGAATTGGGCTTCTGGAGCAGAATTCGGCATTCGGCAATATAAATTACGCCGGATGGTTCAGATTTTCATAATACCGGATGTTGTCAATCAAAGATCCTGGTGACCTGTATAAAAATAAGTCCTGAACACATCGGCCTGTCGTAATACTTAAATAGAACATGGCTTCTTATTGGTTGAATTAACAAATAATTATATAAATAAATACTTTAATAAATTCTCCTTTAGTAGCGGCTCTAAGGATATTGCCCAGGTCTGTGAAATTTTCAGTGGATCCGCCGATTTCAGAATTGGTCGCACCCCCACCCCCCACATAAACAATCACTTCGAGATTGTTTTCAGAGGGTTTTTTGACATTATATGTTCTCAGGTCTGATATTACCACGTTTTCCAGGTAAATTTAGGTGTTTTTTTGTTACCCGTCTTTATCTGAAGATCTGTCGCATAAATAACATCTATCTGATATAAATTGTAAATAAACTCGCGAATAAGTACAAGGATAAATAAAATATGAGTTAAATACAGAGAAATGTTCGGAGTCTTAGAGACGCTAAACTATTTGTGTTATTATTGATAAGTCTGACGGTGAGGACTAGGGAGGGGGGGGGGGGTCTTTGATAGACAATCAATAATAAAGAAATACAGCAAACATTATACTCTGTTTAGTGATGATTATGTTGTGATGATGAGATAAATGGTTGTCCAATTAGCGGACAGTTTTATATGTTTGATTTGTTATTATTAATATGTATCTGTTTGTATTGTCATATCATTAGCTGAAACAGACGGCCATAGGGCGACGAGACAGACAGACAGACAGACAGACAGACAGACAGACAGACAGACAGACAGACAGACAGACAGACAGACAGACAGACAGACAGACAGACAGACAGACAGACAGACAGACAGACAAACAGACAGACAGACAGACAGACAGACAGACAGACAGACAGACAGACAGACATGTGATTTATTTAGGCTAATGGTGACCTAAAACAGACATCGCCCCCCCCCCACAAGATACCTGTATACAGATAAACTGATCCTACCCATCTCTTAATGATGTATTTCAAAACTAATTATATAAAAGTTTATTCAGTGGACCTTGAATGTATGATCATTATGATGATGATGATGATGATGATGATGCTAATAATAATAATAATAATAATAATAATAATAATAATAATAAAGAAAATGGTAATAATACAACAACTAAAATAAACAATAGGAAACATCATCCGATAGACACATATTCTGTGTGTGATTGTGTGTATGTGTGTGTGTGTGTGTATGTGTGTGGCCGCGCGTGCGTGTGCGTGTAGATATCTGGGAATATTTGTGTTTTACAGCAATGCGTGTCGCATAACACGTCTCCAGGCATTAGCCTACACCCACCCACCCACACGCACGCACGACCGCACGACCGCACGAACGCACGAACACACGCACATTATATCACATTCCTAAGCCGTTCTTTATTAACCAATATCTATAATCAAACACCATAATTATAACGTTTAGTATTATTATATTTGATAATCGTCATATTTTTGTTTAATTCTTTATTACTCAGTAAATGAAATAAGAAATATTTACTAGATATATAGGTTTATCATTGACATCGTATTATCACATATTGGTGACACTTTATCACCCAAAACTGGGATGATTTGTTCATCAGTACAAAAAAGTACCCATTGTGTTGTGATTGTGTTATGCTGAGGGGCAGCACTGAGACTTGGCTGACTGCCAAACCTTGTGACCTCGTTGCGAGGCTCATGGTAGGATCTCGTTCGCTCACGTGACGATGGAGACTTGAGACCGGAGTCAGAGTGTTATGGTTTGATCGATTTCAGAGGCTACAAAATGGGGCGTTCTTATTGGTTAAAAGCGACGCCGCCATGTTGACTTGTTGGGTGAAGTCTGTAGACTGTACTATGGTTAATAACCCCCCCCCATTTGTACTCACTGTTGTCCCTAATGATAATGGCAGAGAGATTTTGTGTAATTTAGATGAATATTTTTATATCAAAGAAGTACTTCTCTCTCTTTCTACCTCCCCCCTCTCTTTGTCTGTCTGTCTGTCTGTTTATCTGTCTATAGAGCTGTATATCTATTAATCTCTCTCTCTCTCTCTCTCTCTCTCTCTCCATGTGTGTGTGTGTCTCTCTTCCACTACTAACTATATATATATATATATATATATATATATATATATATATATATATATATATATATATATATATATCAAGGTTTCACCCGCACAGAATATACACCCCGTGCTAATATTAGCCGCTAGTCTTTTACGTTGATGTATAATTTCTTAATATATTATAACACTATCCAAGTAATTGTTCATGTCAGTATTAGATTACATAAACCTCTAAATGTCCAGTATTTGATAATGTCTTTATAAAGAATTAAAATAAGGAGGCTGATTTCTGATGGTGTCAGAAACTTAACAAACACGGGCTGTTAATGAACTTTTATTTATTTTAAACATTACAAATCATTTATGTACGATTTGTGTAACTAAATGAAATCATCATACACATCATTTATGTAACTATAGAGTAATGTTTGGAGAACAAACTACACTAGTTCCTGCTCCTGCTACTTCACATTGTGTGATGGGCAAACTTTAGTTGATTTAATGGTGTGTGATGGTCAGTAGTAGCCGGTTTAGCAATAGTATCATTTATAGCAATAGTAGCATTTCTTGACATTGGTCGGGGGGCAACACTAAATGCACAATCACCATATGACTTGAGTCGAGACACTGGTACCTGCGATAGTATCAAAGATTCTATGCCACAAACACATATCATTCTAAAATTAATTTAATTTCTCTCAACTCCTTCGACTTTGACCAATGTATATTATGTGTTTATAGGATAGGGATTGTTTTTATGTCTCTTTCATTACTAGCTGTGCTACTCTATATTTTTGGGTTAAGGGTGGCTTTGTTGATGATTTATATCAAATACATTTATTTTGTTGAGATCAGATAAAATCCTATAGATAAACTATAACCCATCCTTTTGCCGATGACAAAGTCCCATAAACCATTGTGAGCTTTATATTAGTGATTGTTCTGCGAGTGTCCCGTATCACGGACAGTCTGTGATCAGATTATATCAAACATAATTTTCCCATTACAATGCCATAACATAGAGCCATTCTATATGATGTTATGGTAATGTTATAGACTCATCAAATTGGCCTTATACTGTATGATATTACAGGGAGTGATGAAGACAGGTTTATATTACATAATATATTAGACAGTCATTGGCATGTGCCATATTACATTATAATATAGACAGGTGAGAACTAGGTAATATATTTAGTATGACAGTGATATTATACATGTAAATAGCCGGGACACGAAAGATGAGATTTTGTATATTACAAGGCAAGTGATATTATATATATATATATATATATATATATATATATATATATATATATATATATATATATATATATATATATAGAGAGAGAGAGAGAGAGAGATAGAGAGAGTATAGAGAGAGTATATATAGAGTATAATATAGAGTATTTATATATAATATGGAATATATATTCTCTCTCTCTCTCTCTCTCTCTCTCTCTCTCTCCCCCTCTCTCTCTCTCTCTCTCTCTCTCTCTCTCTATATATATATATATATATATATATAATTATAAATGCTTTGCTCTTTTTATTTATGTCTATTATTGATAAATATTCGGGTGTTTATTTATAGTTTAAGATCATTATATTTCAATAAAGGAACCATTTGTTATTATACCTCGCCTTATTAATCCATATTTTTACTGTTTATTTAATTTATCGGTGTAGAAATATACCTAAATAGATAACAAAAAATATAAATTCCTTAAAACAAATTATAAATATAAATTATTTGACCACAATCGACCTACATCTGTCTGAGTTATATCGAGATTGATATGACATGATTAATATAAACAAAAATAACATTATTGTCGGTGTTTCATTTTTCATCAGAGATGACATCTTTATAAATTAAACTTTATAAATAAAATATTTATTTTATCTCTCATCCGATAGAACAGTTAGTGTGTGTGTGTGTGTATGTATGTGTGTGTGAGTGTGTGTGTTTTAGGGTACATATAAAGAGGCAACAGGCACAGAGCATCAACATATCTAAACATCCTTCGAGGCCTACCTCCATAAATCTAAATAAAAATACAACTATACATACATTAAGCACGTGTCTGGTCTACTCATCAGGCTGTGGGTCCCCAGCTAATTCGCTTTTCGTACGCGATAAATATGTCACGCCCACTGGAAAGCGGCTACATGCAGGCTACGTACAAAAAGCGGAAGGTAAAAATAAATTAATATCTCGATGTCGACAAATCCACTTTACGTTGAAGTATAATTTATTAAAACAATTTAAACAAAAGAAAGAGTTGCATTTAGAAATAATAGAATATGTGACAGAGGTCAATCGGTGATTCAGGACTCATTCTAAAGTCCCGGTTGAGCCGAAGTGTCCAGAATTCCAGATAACGTCAATCAGTCCTACATAGTCACAACTAGCATCAACAAGATCAATTGTGACGTCACCGCCCAATCGTTAAATAATTATTACTTTGTATAATTTATAAATGAAATATACCCCCAAAAAATGATAAATATATTTTAATCATAACATTGCCCTTGGAAATCAAATCAAAGTCAGACTTCAGGATCGAAATATATTACCTTTTTAGAACAAACATTCTGTTGTCTTATCAATATTTATTAATAATGATGGGGTCCCCAGGTACTGACACTAAAATGTGTTAATCTGTCTACGTCATATACAATATATAATTATAATTAGCCATCAAAGATAAGAATGATAAATAATAGATGAGCGAATATTGATAAACATGCCGAGTCTTATGATAGTTAGTTGTCTATCAATATTGAATAACTAATGATAATTGTAATATTTGAATGGGGAAGACCCAATTATTAATTATAAATATTGTAATAATTAAGGAAGGGTAGTGCA
>JAODUP010000192.1:407500-548051 GCA_025642065.1 Paralvinella palmiformis | reverse complement strand
TTTTGATAAAATAAAGTCTGATTTATTTATTGCGATGTTAATGTAGACTAGGCGTCTGAAGTGGGTCATGTTAGGTTAAATCGTCAATAACATCTTACACACTTTTTTATAACCAATGTTTATCACAGAACGAGATGACAACATCAAGGTCAGTCGTTAAATAACATATCAATAATAGACCCTAACGTTGTTATATTAACGTTTTTATTTATTTCTCAACAAATGTTGTTATAACACAGAATGACTCGTGTTAAGGTTATGGTGTATGACCTTCACACTCCGCCTTATTTAATATTTCCCTGATGATGACAATTCAGAACAGAATATGTTGTTATTGTGATCTGTAGTGATGGGTTGTAACCTGTCAATTATAGGACGAATTATTTAAGTCTGAGATGATAATTTCTACTGCCAGTTTATCTAGAATATCCCCCAAACACACGTGCATATATACACTCATACACGCATAACAACACACATACGCACGCATACACGTACAAACATATTCACGCACGTAAAAACACATGCCCAGGAACAAACAACTAGCACAAAGTCTGTATCAGGGTTGAAATTTAAGTTAAAGTCAGGATAGTAAGACACATAATATGGTAGCCTGACCTAAATGACACTAGCCTGATAACAGAAAAACACGCGGTGGACCAAATTCATGCAGCTGGGTGTTGGGAGGGGGAGCATTGTAAGCTCCCCAAGACGCAAGCAAAATGAATTTGAGCCATTTTAAGCACATATTTGACATAAAATGCCATGTTAATAACACGTTAGCTGACATGTTTATTCAGGTTTTTAAGGGAATTTAATGGTTTTCATAGTCACACACAAGGCGACATTTCCAATAATATAGGTCGCCAGTGACGACCAGGCGATCATTAACCTTCAGCCATGATTGATATATATATATATATATATATATATATATATATATACATGAATAACATAGCTAACTTATAGAAATCTTTTTATATTGAGTACTTAGTATGATAAAAAAAGTCATCTATCATAACATCCTGTATTCTAAATTTTAAAATACCTTAATTCATCCCTTTTTCAGAGACTCGTTCTTTTTCTGCTGTTATTTTCCCTGATAATCCTGTCATAGTTGTATATAACATAGTGAAGGCTAGTTGAATGCTAGGGCCTTTATACTCCGTTAGCCAACAATAACAGCCTCATAACCTCACAGACACAGCCTCAAGTCTGGTACACAGTGAATAACCTTGTGTCAGCCCAATAAGCGGTTAGCTCTTGAGTCATTCACTAAATGAGGTATTCCCTATTGTGTTACACGGAGTAAAGTTATTAGATTATTGGTAATCAGATTTTTGATGGGCAGTTACTAATTGATCACATTATAGTAAATGGTTCACTTTGCTGTTACTGTCTTTGAGACATCTAACCATGTGTCTTCTGTCATTATAGCTTGGGTATCATCTGTATAATAATGATACAGCAAATTATGTTGGCTACATATTCTGTACTTAGTGGTTCCAGTACTGATCCTTGTAGTACCTCCAAATTCAGGCACTTACCCTCTGAAGCGCTGATTCATATATTCATTTCTGGTCATTCGAAAATTATATTTACAATAATAACATTGGGCGCTCAGGCGGCAGACGTATCTGTCGTAAGTGCGTTGTTCATGAGGTCGTCAACTTTCACTACTATCAACGTGTTTTGGGCGTCCGTGATCGTATTTTTTACATATTTCTACAAGGTTGTCTGGATCGGCATCCGGCCCGTAGATGCTCATCTAGTATCAGAGATAGATTGGCAGATCGTGATTATTAAGGATATAGAGCCATAACCGAGTTTTATGATAACCTTCAACTAGTCAACCGTCCAATTCCTGAGGCGCTTCAACTGAGGACCCTCAACTCCAACGGGTGTCAATGTCACCGAACGTACGGTATCTCTACCCTACGGTTGCTATGAGTGTGATGTGCACCCCATCGACATAGTTGTGCCCAAGAATAACAACTTTTATAACACGAGGTAAATGACAGGAGTCAAAAGGTCGTGACATTAACAACATTTCAACAGACGTCAGTACACACTCGGACACACATCACTAAGACAAAGATATTGTTTTTACGGTGGTCCCAGCTTGGTCGACTCGTCAGTCATTCGCCACAAATCCATATATTTTCATCCGTGTTTGCAAGAAGCTGGAGGAGTTATGAAAGAATGGAGTCTTCGATTTTCAGAAGATCAGTTGCTGCCTTGCCGGATAACTTTGCGAGTGTAATACCCATACTCACCCTGGATCATCTCTTAAAAACAATCTTTAAACCAGCTGATCCTACGGAAGGTTAGGGAGAGGTTGATAATGTGATGCGAGACGGTCTCCGCGTCTATCACATCAGTTTACAAGGTCATCGCCGTAGACAAGACTTTTATTGTGATCTGATCCAGATCCTGTAACTTCGTGAGATGAATTATGGGATATTTTTCCAATTGTAAATGCCCATTAACAACCTTGAATTTCGAATTATCCTAACTCAGAATAAGAGTCATTCCATTTCTGGTCATTTGTGGCAAATTGGAGTATTACGTCGGGATGACATCGTTAACTGACTGCACATCAAAGTCAATGCAACTATAGTCTATTCGTCAGGTTCTTCGTCCGGATCACAACAAGCCACTTTCCCATCCCGTAGCACAGCAATAAACTATGTGAAGTGGGTAGTTACAGATCATTGGTAGTCAACCCGTATTAAATATTTTCTCTAATAACTTTATAACTCACGCTACGTCTACTCACGCTACGTCTACAGTGCCAGTTCTTTGGGAAGTGGAGCTGGAAGTCTCCTTTTAAGTTCTTTATTTCATATTTTGGGCTTAACTAGTAACTAAAGCTATTAAGTTAGGTATATGTTCCTGAAGTAATTGTTATGTTGTTGCTATTTGTTTTAACTAAAGTTAATACTTGTAACCAGCGTTGCCAAAAAAATACGGATTTACAAAAGTGTAAATCAGAATTTTTAAATTTAAATTGATTTTTTAAATATTTTAAAACAATAGTCAAACATTTCTTGTGGTGTGTATTTAGCATGCGATAACTATTAATAGTGAGCCTATGTGAATGTTCACCTCATAAACCCATCCTGGATAAACAACAAGTACTTAAACATCGACTCAATAATCCTCATAATGGATAGAAAACATATGACGTCACGTGTCAGATCATCCCAAATTAACCCATTTTACCACATTAAAGATTTGCTTGACACTTTCTATCGTGTTAATTTCCCAAGATCATCCCAACGATAGAGTTGGGGGATTTGGGACTCAACTGTATTACTTGTTAAGACTACATTAATTGATGTTGAAATCTAATTGTTAAATATATGTAAAAAATAATAATCCAGCATACGTTCATGTACAGTTATTCTACAAGTAGTTTAGAAATTACGAAAATGGTATTTTTGTTTTCTAGTCATATCATTTGCTTTTATCATAAATTCATTTACAATTATTAAAAATAAAGTTAATGCTTTTTAAAAATTAGTTTATTGAAAAGTATGTGTGATCACCGGCATGCTTGAGTAAAGAAACGTGAATAAATCGAACTGTGGACTAAATATCGAAAATCAAGAAATTGACAGTTGTGCACCATAGACAGCAAGCTCATCTGAAATCAAAAAGCCACGGTCAACTAAGACAAGATCTCGTCCTCTAAAGGTTGTAGAAATCCTCACCGTTGAGTTATTACCTTGTCCGATACAAATCGGCAAATAGAATGTTTCTAAGCTGCTGTTTAATCCCCCTCAGTCCTTCCCGGGGGACTCCGTCTGTTTTCAATCCGTTGTTTGACAATTGTCTGGAGACATCAATCGTGTATATCTAAAAATATAAAAAGGAGGTCTTAGAATTAAATTCTATAAACTCACATGTAAAAAGTATATCTCATCTGAAGTGTTGCAAATCGGTTCGGAATTAATCAATTTTTATTTATTTTCAAGCAATTTAAATTATTGACTGGGTTTGAATTTATTTATTTGAAGTTTTTTCCACAAATCTTTGTACACTTATATCATTCCTATGATAAAATGCACTAAATACTCACCTGTTTTAGCTCTGGGATTATTTTTCTTCATCTTCATGACTAGCATCTCCACAGTTGGACGCACTTAGGGATAACGTGACGAGATTAGAAGTTGCCTCATTTCTTTTTTTACTTTCCTTTGCATGCTTTATCTTGTCATCGTCTCGTTTTAGGACCCTGTGGTAGCGTTCTGTTTTAGCTTCTGGTGTTTACGTGCAACTTAGCTTGTATCCCATGTTGATATGTGGGATAAGATCTGGATCTGTGGGATCATCACTTGGAAAACTTAAATTGAAATATACAATATATTAACAAAACTAAATAATAATATCCTAAAAAATTTGGTTGGAAAAACAAATATGCATAAATTCTCAGGAAGATAGAGCTTTGAAGAATTTAGAACATTGTATTGCCGATATCCGGCTATGGATGACTCAAAATCTTCTAAAACTAAATGATAATAAAACAAATATTTTATATTTGGCATCACCACATTGTGTTAAATCCCTAAAGACACCAGCATTACAGATGGGTGCATCTTCGATTACCCCTAATGGGTCAGTAAAAAATCTAGGGGTTATTTTTGACCAATGTATTAACATGCATGAACATGTCACATCAGTATGCCGAGCTGCCTACTACCATCTTAAGAACATCCACTGTTTAAAAGCATTCTTGACACAAGAATCACTTTTAACTGTAGTTCATGCCTTTGTTACATCTCGTATAGACTATTGTAACTCCCTGTTATATGGCATATCTGATTATAACATTAATCGCCTTCAGCGAATTCAGAATAGTGCAGCTCGCATTGTAACAAATACTAGAAAATATGATCATATTACCCCAATTCTTCAAAAACTACATTGGCTACCTGTTAGACAGCGTATCCATTTTAAGATTCTGTTAATAACTTATAAATCTATTAATGATATGGCCAGAATACCTGTGTGAACTGGTTTCCATTAGAAAGTCATCCCGAAAACTCAGGTCATCCAGTCAGATACTATTGCAGGTGCCAGTGTCTCGGCTCAAGTCATATGGTGATTGTGCGTTTAGTGTTGCAGCCCCA
This sequence comes from Paralvinella palmiformis, assembly GCA_025642065.1. Classification (NCBI taxonomy): domain Eukaryota; kingdom Metazoa; phylum Annelida; class Polychaeta; order Terebellida; family Alvinellidae; genus Paralvinella; species Paralvinella palmiformis. The sequence continues at coordinate 542,916 of JAODUP010000192.1, read as the reverse complement.
ATTTGTGGAATAAGTTGCCGGCAAATATTAGAAATTCGTCGTCTCTTGGAAATTTTAAGTCTCTTCTAAAAACACACCTATTTAAGGTCGCTTTCACAGATAAATAATTATTATCTTTTAAATCATTACAGGGTTTTTACAGACATTATTTGGGGTATTATTAAATTACATATTATTTGTACAGCGCCTTTGAATGGCTCCTGCTAGTAAGGGCGCTTTATTAAATATACATTATTATTATTATTATTATTATTATTATTTTCTTTGTAAAATAATCTTCTGAGCGAGAGTACGAACCTGTTCCAAAACTGGACAACTACAAGAAACACAAAAAAAGTCAATGTTGTGTCAGAGTACACCCTGGTTCATGAAAGTTATTAATATTATTTTCTTGATTGCGTATGGTGACAGGCTCGATTGAACGGTATTTGAAATCCTCCGATACGAGAAAACTGCATAAACATATTTTTCTGATTGCTATTACATACAACAATGAATGTAACATCCTTTAGTTTAAATGATTCAACAAACCTGATGCAAAATGAAGTCCACAAACACGATCTTCACTACGTTCAGGAGTCCAGTTTTTGCGGTTGATCGCTTGAAGCCACTAACAAGTTCCATTGCGAAAATCGTCCTCTACAGACGTGTGAAAAGTACGATCCGCCATTATGTTACTGTTTACGTTTTAGCATTCGGCCTGCCAGTCGTCGTCGGCTGTATCACGTGACCAAAACACTGACGTCACACTGGCATCTACTATAGGTAACATGTAAAGAAAGTTATACACATTATAATCAGAGAAATATCAGCAATCTATGCCACCAATCACCATTTACTAACATTGCCGTAATTGTGACCGTCATAATGATAACACCTGGGAGACTAATTCAAAAGTTAACGTCTTGTTGTCTTCAAGTAAACAAGTCTTAATCTCCTCACAGCACGACAAGGAATTTATTACTAAAAATATCAACACCTAACTTTAAATTATTAAAACGTTGTTCTTTAGAAGGAAATAAACCCGAAAACATGTCGGTAACATTATGTTTGTTGTCATATGGTCATACATGGGAGTCGTGAGCATCCGAAAATATGCCGTACATACATTTCAACGTCAAATCAATCATAAAGAATTGCCGTATTTCGACAGATAACGAATCAGATGATAAAGTTGTTTATTTACAAAAATAGCGGCAAGTGATTACGTTAAATAAACGAAAAAACAGGCACTAAAATAATCTGAGAAAGGGAGTAACCCTCTTAGAGACTTTTAAAAGCAGCAGTCACAGTCGGCCATTGCTTTTTGGTGACGTTTATGAAAGTGCCTAACTCTTGAAAGGCTAAAAAGTACCCAAATTAAGGTCAGCTTGTTTATTCCAAGCAAGTTGGCTAAAATCTATCTTTGATATAAACAACATCTATAACGTTAACGTGTTTAAATCATTTGTCTAATAACAAATGATTGAAGAATTATTTTTAACATAAAACATTTCATCCTATAGCCGTTTGTTATTATTAGTATTCAGTGAGTTACAGATTTAAATATAAAACATGTATAAGGCAATACAGAAGTATAACAAATATTGGATAATAGCTCAATCCCCCCCCCCTCCCACCCCCCACCTCATCATTTTATAAACATTATCATCCGAGTCTCTAATTTTCGGAAGTGACATTTAAAACAAATGTTGCGTGGGTTTCCTTTAACTCTGTTATCTAGAAGCTTGCTCTGTATATATGTATGTATGTATGTATGTATGTATGTATGTATGTATGTATGTATGTATGTATGTATGTATGTATGTATGTATGATAAAAACAAAACAAACAGCAATGTAAAAAGCAGGAGAGTTCTGTAATAATATATAATAATTTGGAGTGTAGAAGCTTGAAATAATTCATTCACGCATTCAGTTCATGTGTTAAAACGTATGGTTTGTGTTTACCTGTAACTGTTATATGGGATATTGTCCTGATGTTCAAAAACCTGGTCGAAGAAGGTGGACAGTATTATATAGGCACAGAAGGAAGATAAACATATTCCATACCAATTGCCTCCCCAGACTGCTTCACAACTCCTGGCAAGACATGATCCCATACACGGAGGTCCTCAAGCGTGCGAGGCTGTAAAGTATTCATACTCTACTAAAGAAAGTTCAACTTCAATAAACTGGCCATATTGATAGAAAGAGCAATGAAAGTCTACCAAAACGCCTGCTTTATAGAGAACTATCACAGAGGAGGAAATCTACTGGCATTACAAGGACTCTCTCAAATCCTGCCTTAAAGGCCTTTGAAATCACCTAACAGCTGAGCGAGGCACATGGCGCAGCCTGATCCGGAAGAGAGCCGAGTCTTATTAAAAGCAAGCATACGTCAAGCTGGAAAGAAGAAATTGCTGCCCAAATCCAGTACTGTGGGCCCAAGCTCTGCGATTAATACTGATCTTCAATGCTCGAGCTGCGACATAACCCTACCTGCCCAAATCGGGCTCATCAGCTAAATCCGAACACATCGCCTACATACTACACATCAGTGAGGTAATGGTCATCATCCCAAGACGGATGAACGAATAACAACACACGAACAACACTAATATTTATATCCATGTGACATACAGGAGGAGAAAAAGAACCTAAAAGAAAAATAACTTTATTTATATCATAGACACAGTTAACATACATAATATGTTAATTCATTGTTTATTTTATACCTGTATATGATGGGTACTTGAGCCAACTCAGGAGATATTTTTGTTGTTTAGAAACTGAAAATAAAAAGGTTCTGTAACAATTACTTGTTGATTTTAATAAAGGACTAGAACATTATCTACAAGTGATGGATTGATGTCTAGCAATCTACAGATAATGATGGGAGTTAATCAGAAAATATCACAATTAAAAATGTGCAACATCCAAAATAGATATGACATGTCTAAGAAGATTTTCTTCACTTCTGTCATATTATCATCATTTAGACTAGTTATTTTTCAAATATATCCCTTTTAATTATATCGTTTTCTCATTTATAATTATTGATATATGAAGTATATGTTATGGCGAGAAGTATCACCTCTCTCGATGTAATGGCACCGGGTTATTTTTCGGATAGTTCAGCTGTTAGATAAGTTATCAAATTGAAACTGGTGTATTTTGCATATTATTGTTTTAATTTATATTAGTAAATTATATTTAGTTATTTTGTATTTCTTGTGTTTTCATTTTAACTGATCATTTTATACACTATTGTCTACTACAATGTTTACCATAACAACACGTATTGGGAGTGTTTAAATTTTTAGTTTCACTTATTTTATTTCTATAATTATAATGAACTATGCTAAGGATCAGTTGTTTGCCTTACGACCCCTATGGTAGTAATTGCATTTGTTTATTGCATTTGTTTATTGCAATTAAATTGATCACTGTGCTAATAACACCATATAATGGCACAGCTGTACAAAATGTAAGAATTTTTCTTAAAAATTGTCAGTCGAGCTGTAATAAATCTGATGAAATATCTGATGTTATTAAGGATATGGATCTTGATGCTCTTGTCATAACAGAGACTTGGCTGACTGGTAATGTTTCAGACCAGAAAATTGTTGGTGATGTGACTCCAGCTGGATATTCATTCCATCATGCAGCTCGGATTAGCAAGAAAGGTGGAAGAGTCGGCATTCTTCTGTGTGATTCTTGGAAGTATAAAAACCCATTTGCGTTTTCAGGCTAAGTCTTTTGAAAATTACCAACTGACTTTTATATCTGGGGGATAAGTGTTCGTGTAGCTATTATCTACTGATTACACCCCACTAAGAAAAATGGCCTGAAAGCAGCAGATTTCTTCAAGGAATTTTAGAATTTGTTAACTCTCTTGCTACAAACAATGGCCATCTGTTGATCTTAGGTGATTTCAATATACATTGGGATTGCCAGAGGAATGCAGATACCAAACAACTGGCTGACATTCTTAGATCTGCCAATCTCAGGCAGCATGTCCAAGAAAGAACACACAGACATGGTCACATCTTAGATCTTGTCATCTCCCATGAAGATGACAATTTGACTAAGGGTGTATCTTCCTTGCTGTCTGATCATTCCCTTATTAACATTAATGTATATTTACATAAACAATCTGTTTCAGCCAAAGTTATTTCATATAGAAGATATAAGTCAATTGACAAGGAGGCTTTTCTTGCTGATCTGCGAGTCTCTTCTCTAGTGTTGGATCCACAAGATGATGTGGATCATCTGATGGATCTCTATGATAGTACATTGAGAGACATTGTACAAGCTGCAAAGAGACAGGTTGCCGGCAGATATTATAAATGCCTCGTCTCTTGTTCTAAAAACACACCTGTTCAAGATCGAATTTACAGATAAATAATAATTATCTTTTAAATCACTTACAGGGTTTTTACAGACATTATTTGGGGTATTATTATATTACATATTATTTGTACAGCGCCTTTGAATTGATCCTGCTAGTAAGAGCGTTATCATTGTTTCCTTATCCATGCAACATGTGAGGCAAAAATAGGAATCTTCGGATTAAAATCGGAAAGAGATACATATATTCTTCCATATCTATGAGAGATCTGTGGATTATATTGGATAATACTCTAGAAAGGGAGAAGTACAGGAATGTTATTGCCAAGTACAGAAATGATGAGGCATGGATGGCGTTAGTAAAAGATCTTCTACATGGTGTAGAGAACTGCGCTACACACATCTGATACCAAGTACTAACAAAAAGGAATAAGATCCCACCACACCTAACTACATATACTTAGGGACGCTAAATTAGGCGTTGATGAACGTTCACTTAGTGATGAACGGAAACGTATGAGGATTAGCTGTTAGGTTTGAGTAAATTATAGTATTTATTCAGACGATCTTTCGTGCCAGTCCAGTAATAATACCTACCTTTTTGTTTGAGCTAAGTTGGTTGGTTGGTTTTTCGGGTAGAATCCCTAGGCTGTCGCTTATTCGACACAGCATCTATGCTGGAGTGGTTGAGGAACCTCCTCCCCCACCACTCACAGGAAAGATGGAGCCGAAATACCATGAGGGTGGTCACTGCCAGAGTGATTTACGTCCTCAGTGCGTATTTAACGTCCCCCTTTATTTTTAATAATTCAGTGGAGACGGCAACACCATTTAACGTGGTCAGCACCTATGATGTTGTGAGCCGAGAAATTAATTTCTGGAAAAGTTTCGACCTTTTGCTGGGATCGAACCTGTGACCCTTGGCACCAAGTGCCGAGTCCTTAGCCGCTAGGCCACCGGGGCTCACTGACTTGAGCTAGGTCACTTCACTGATTCTATATATAGGTAGTGTACACGACACAACGTTATCATGTCTTCAACTGAAACTGTTGTGTTGGTTAGCGTGCCGAGAGCTGAAGAAAAGCATACATTTTCATCCTGATCGGGTAAGAACTTTGCGACGTCGGCAATGTACACGACACGATTCTGTCGTGTGCTCAACTGAACCTTTTTTGTTAGTGACCCACCCAGAGCCCATAACAGTCATAACATTTCACCCAGATCAAACAATAACTTGGCGACACTGAGCCTGTCGGACCTCTGTCCCTGTGGTTGATATAGGTAGGATTTGTTTAGGTATTCGAACCCAGAATGGAGCTGAGATTAGTATCTGTGGTATCGAAATATTTTGTGTATGGATTACCTTCGACCTACTGCAAATTACTGCCGGATATAAACCGTAGTGTCAAAATATTTATCTTGTATATAGGTTAGCATGCTATTGAACCACATGCACGTGTTGTTAACTGCGAGATGTGGTGTCAAATGGTACTTTTTTATTTGCTTATGTTTTTTGTGCGTAGCTTACACCAACCGCTTCTCTGTGGACGTCAAATATTTATTACGTACGAAAAGCGGATTATCTGGGCTCCTACACACACACACACACACCAGGCTTGAGGTAGTCCTAATCGATAAACGTAACAGTTCATAATCGATTACACGATCTCAAGTAATCGTAATCTTAATCATAATCGCTATTTCCAGATTCAAAGTAATCGTGATCGATTACGATGTTAATTTAATCGTAATCAGTGATTACTTTCATGATTACACAAGGTTTTACATAAGATTTTTGAAAACAACATTTTGTGGCTTCAACCTCATCCCAACCTGGGGTGAGTTTATAAGCTGTATTTCATGTATATATTATAATGATCATATATATTATATAAAACATACCTGACTAGAGTCACGCCATACATGTTGAGGAATGCATATAGCTCAAATATTCGAACAATGTCAATTGGAAGATAATGGATTTAAATGGAATGTAAGTGCATTCGTATGCTTGTTAATATGGGATGTTTATCTATATCATAAGTCTGTCCAGCTTTGATCTCATTGTAATGGCAGCCAGTCAGCCACTGGTTTAGAATCTAGGACGTTTTGGCCAATGGACGTTTTGGCCTGGACGTCTGGACCTAGAACATTTTGGCCTACGACATTTTGGCCAACTATGTTTTCAAGGTAGGACGTTTTGGCCAATGTATGAAATAAAAAATTAACTCGATGTCTGACTATTTTATTTACAGTTATTGATATTTCTTAACTAAGATGATTGGTGTTTTACGACCACTTTTGTGCACATGGTAGGCTAAAAGGGCAGAACGACCTCCATAGGTAATGAAACGAAGTCAAAGATGAAACAACCTTCAGATATGTCCACGCCAAGATTCGACCACCCACGAACAAATGACATATGTAAGGGTTGGAAGAACAGATTCTACACTCTTGTTGGCCAGGATCATCCCTCCATATGGAAACTGATAGAAACCCTACAAGTAGAGTGTGCTCATTTCACCGGAGTTCTCATTCAAGATGAACATGGCATTAGACAGAAGAAAAAACAAGAAAGATATACACTAAATTCAAGAAAAGATTTCGTAACTTCTGTGAAAATTGATTTTCAGGAATAATATCCATCCCTGAATTGTTTTGATAGTTAACCCATAACCTTCGAATTGGTCAACCTAACATTTCAATTTTATTATTGAAGGTTTCATGTTTGAAATATCAATTTGTAATTAAGAAATGGCAATAACCGAAGAAAAATAATTTAAATATCCATTCTTAGCTAAGAAATATCATTAACTGTCAATAAAATAGTCAGAGGTCGAGTTAATTTTGTATTTCATACATTGGCCAAAACGTCTTATCTTGAAAAAAAAAGTCGACCAAACTGTCCGTTGGCCAAAATGTCCGTTGGCCAAAACGTCCGCCAACCAATTAGAGCTAGACAGTTAATGGTTTAATTAATGGTGTTCACTAATGTGTGCGATAATGCATTGTATTTCTCTGGACAGTGGGTGAATTGGTAAATTGGTTAAATCATCTGGTTGTGTGACGTGACTGCAATCAAATCATCTGGTTGTGTGACGTGACTGCAATCAAATCATCTGGTTGTGTGACGTGACTGCAATCAAATCATCTGGTTTTATGACGTGACTGCAATCAAATCATCTGGTTGTGTGACGTGACTGCAATCAAATCATCTGGTTGTGTGACGTGACTGCAATCAAATCATCTGGTTGTGTGACGTGACTGCAATCAAATCATTTGGTTGTGTTACGTGACTGCAATCAAATCATCTGGTTGTGTGACGTGACTGCAATCAAATCATCTGGTTGTGTGACGTGACTGCAATCAATGATATAGACAATTAGGAACGAATTCACTCCAAAATATTTAAATACTTACTGATTTAGCTAACCAGGTGACATCAGGAATTAAGATGAGGATAACGATGAGGCAATGTTGAGTTGATATCGACGATTCTCTGTGTAGTAAACTTTGTCACGTTTGCCATACCAGACAAATTAAAATCGTGTTTTTATAATAAATTTCAACTTCATGTATTTATATTTATCACGTGACCATATCAATAAAACCTACTTCTGTAAATGTCCTCGTTATAATGTAGACCAATATAACACAAAATCGTATATAACACGGTTAGACTTTAGACTCCAACTCGTGGGATCCATCAAAGTGCATTTTTCGCGAAATGGCATGAAATCTGCCACTGACCGATCAAACTTTTCGAACTCAATTTAACGGATTTTCAGTTTCTAATTCACATTTAAAACATAGCCAACGGCCACAACTTACCCAAGAGTAGATTTATTGATCATAACCTTAATTACACACCACCTTGTCTCAATCAGTAAAAACAACATTTCAACTGCAACCCTCATTCATTGTTTGAATCTAACCAATAAATAAGTTTGATTTTTTTGTGGTTAATTCATAGCTATTGCGTACGTTTTATTTATTGCAATTCGGAATCATATTTTGTGTACAAAACCCCATGTTTTTATCATATGTACGATATTGACAAGACTGGAGTCAACACCAAGATGCTCATCACTCTTTCCAAATTCTTGCTACAGTCTGTGTGGGTTTTTTTACGCTGCTACCTTCCTTCTATTGTTCTGCAACTCAGTCTTACAGTCCTTAGAAGTGATACAAAGAGTCCCATTATGCTACACCTTGAGCTTCCCCAATGATATAGGCTCCATCCTTGGTATATAGAGAATCAGGAATCTTCCCCATCCGACTGTTAATAAAAAGGAAACAACCATATATCACCTGAGAACTGCTACCAACCCCCACCCAGACCGATATCATTCACAGAATTCGATAAGAAATACAAAAAGATCGTAGAGAAATCGGCGTATCTCCAATCGGTAAGAGGAAAGAAAGAAACAGGGAAAAGGATACGGGTGGGAAACAAATAAAATATGGTAGGAAAAAAATAAACAGGGAAAGGGATAACGGAAAAAAAGAAACAGATCTTCATATTTTATCATGAGACCAAGTAAATGACAAAAACAACACATAAATTGCAAATAAGTGTTATGATTTTATTGCATATTCGTCATATGACAGGTTGTGACATATTTTTACAATTCATTCACATGTGCATTATCACTATCATAAATATATCACATACAGTATTTCGTACCACATGTCCTAGTGTAGACCTGTCATGTGTCTAGTGAGTTTGTATAGCTTGGTTACGGATACGTTTGCGACATCTACCGTATACATCTGTGGCATCATGACTGTAAGGACCTCCAGGTCTAGGATCTGTCATATCCAGTGTAGATAGCTTAGTCAGGCAACCTGCAATTAAAACATATAATGGTTATAACATGTAGCTTATTTAAGTGTATTGGTAAATATAGAAATAATCTTTATTATTAATACATATAAAATAATTATTTATTTAAATCTATGGTACTAATATTTTGAAATGGTCAGAATTTGCTTAAATTAATTAATTATCCACATTAAATATAAGTATTTAAATCCAGGCTCACAATCCTTTATATGGCTACCTAGACAAACTTTCTTCAAATTTTCCGCCAAATGTTGTTCTTCCTGGTTTTTCATATACAACATGATGACAAATTTTAACTCCGCCCTTTTGATTGTTGATTATTTCCATGGTAAAATATTATAATTTTATAAAAAAACCTTACCAGTTGCCCGGTTGGGTGAAAAACTCCCCCTGCTATAATGTCACGGCCTCCAACCTCCCGCACAGCCCATGTCCCACACTCTTACCCACTAGTCCCTACAGGGGGTCTGATCTTTCCTCGTTGTTTTGTTGTTTGTAAGGGTCTTTCTGGGGAAGTGGGGTTATGATGTCCGTTTGGAAGGTTAATTTCCTTATGATCAATGCTGCTATAGGTGATGGTCTGGAAGTTTGTAGTCTTCCGAACGGAGATGGCCTTTAGGTATTCTTCGTAAGTTCGGGTAGGCTGGGCAGTTGAGCAGATAATGTACCGGGTCGTACCCGGTGAAGTTTCTTGTGTAATTACTGTTATGAGTCATGACATCTTTTATACTGTTTTTTTCCTGGCAATTAAATCTGAAGCCTCACTGCTTCAATTATGAGTTAGAAGCCATTCCATTTAGAAACCATTCCATTTAATTGAAGCCATCACATGAACCATTGATTATCAAGGGTAATCAAGATATTTTATTCCTGTGATGGATCAATTGAGAATTGGCTTATTGCAAATATGAATTGCAGCTGTGTGATTAATATCTGGGGAATTATATCATTTATAATAATTAGTTGAGCTAATAATCATAAATATGTTATTTGCAACCTTTAACATGCATTATTATTGCAAAATTAGTATATATCAGGTATTTCTTTTTTTCCGTTACTTTTCTTCCTGTATCTTTTTCCGTTTCTTTTTTTCTTGTTTCCTTTTTCCCGTTTCTTTCTTTTCTACAACCCTCCAATCACACACTGCAAGGTCCAACGAACCTGCTCCATGGTTAGAATTACCCATTAAAATAATTATACAGGACCCGAACGTAAAAATGTCCTCGGAGTTAGCAGGTCGTGGTTGGCACTATTATTATATATATATATATATATATATATATATATATATATATATATATACTGACTGTAATTTGAATAACTAATATTACTACTAATACGCATCACAATATATATACATATATATATATAATATATAGTTATTTGCTATACATTACTATAAATTATAATTTAATGAATTAGCATACACTTCCCATATGCATAGAAATATACAACGAAAACGAATGAAACATTTTATCTTGTTCCGAAATGTCCCTTTATATTCGCCGAAGAGGAGGACGTACACAATATGAAGTGGCAAATTGTCCTGTCTGCCAAGTCGTTTGTTATGAGGAAATGGACAATAAATCGTAAGTATTTAGTTACCCTAATGTTGATTATGGATTTGTTCCTCTTAATATATTTACACTAGTGTTCTCAGCCACATCGAGATCAAGTTTATATCAGTCAAGGGCGAAAAGAGAAAATAAATTGTAGACCTCTATATATCTGTTCCAACTAGACTAGATCTAGATTTAGACCTCGGCTCTACTCAGACTATCTACTGCCTCTAGTTTAGAATATCTAGACCTATTCATCTAGATCTAGTATCATCTACCGAACCAGCCAAGTTCTAGACTCTACCCCCAGGTTGAGCTCAAGAATCGACGGGATTAGCCCAGTCAGAAGGATCGTGTGGTGTGTATACTTTTACAATTTATAGATGTAGACTAATGATTAAGAATGGAATTAATCAGTTATATTTACATACGAAGTGGTTACGTATCCGAGCATCGGAACCCTGTACCTCAGCGTTATAGGTCCGAGCGCCAATTATTCCTTATTTACTATGGCGGCCGAGCATGTATAGTTGTTATATTTGGGTTGAAAGTAGAAGGTGCTTTTGATAGTTTTGAAGAGGTACAAATGAAAATCAAAGAAGTAGACAATCGTTATAACCGCTGTGCTGCTTTACAAATAATCGGGGTTCCCAGGTGTCCTGGGCTGGAGATGTCCTTGAATTTGACAAAATCTGAAAATATCATGGAAAAAATGCCTTTGGAAAAAACCCACTTAGAATAAAAAAGTTAATAAATAGTATACCTGTAGAAAATAATATTTCCTTGGCTGCAGGAACCATGAAATAATACATTTATTATAAATGTCAGATTTTCTTTTTAATCTGATTATGATGTCTATTAATAGACTTGATCTAATATCTTTATTAAATGCTAGTAGCTGTAATTACAACCGAGCTCCCATCCTTGATACTGATGTGAGCAGATGAAAAATTAAAAACGATCATGAAATTGCTCAGATTTATAATAATATTGATGATGTATGGTTCAGATGCTGAATGCTCTGACCTTTATCATCAATGAACATGATTCCGATGCTCGGATACGTAACAACAGCCATTTACATATTGCTGTGGTGTCTAGATCTAGTCTATACTCAAGATTAGAGGGTCTAGAAGTCGACCTCATTTCATTTAATTGACTAATGTAGACACTTTCATAAAATAAATAATTTGGTAGTTTGATAAAGAATATTATACAAACATAATGAGCTTAGTTTCTATAACCATATGTAGTTTGAATTATGTCAATAGGTAACATGTAAAGAAAGTTGCACACATTTTAATTAGATAAATCAGATGTAGTTATGTCAACAATTACTATTTACTAGCAGTGGCATTGTTGTAATTGTGACAGTCTTAATTATAACACCTGGGAGACAAATTCAAAAGCTGACATCAATAACAGTTTTTTGTCTTCAAGTACAAAACTTCTTAATATCCCCACAGGCTGACAAGAAATTTATTACTTGCAGCTTCTGGACGAATTAGTCCACAAAACTGTAAATTATTAAAAAGTTGTTCTTTGGAAGGAAAAACATTATTTCAATGCCAAATTGTGAAAATGGCCATGTTTCAACAGATAATGAATCAGATGATAAAATTGTTTATTTACAAAAATGTTAATATGTAAGTTAAAGAAACGAAAAAGAGGCAGCAAAAAACCCAAGAAAGGGAGTACCCCTCTTGGTGCCTTTTCCAAGCAGCAGTTGGCAAATGTTTTACTAGAAGTCGTTTCCTTCACTCCTTGGCACTGGCAGGCAGTCGATAACATAATATGCACATGTTAATTTTCTTTCACTGATTTATATATATATATATATACTGTACATGTCTATTTGTTGATAAATCAAACAAATGCAGATAAAACTGATAACAAATATATATATTGCTTTTATCGTATTACATAATTTACATATTAAGCCAGACACACCTAAAAACTACATGTATAAGATGCACATATTCAATAAATAACATTCAAATGAGCACATATTTTTTCTGGAATGTCTTCTGGTGTAACTGTAAGCTTTAGCCAGGATTTTTTTAGTATTTTCAATTTTGGAATTGATCATGTCCACAAAATTATTTAATATTTTACTTTTCCTTTACTACAAAAAATATGCCAGTATTATTTACCCTGGCAGCCGGGTCCTGAAGGATAGAAAACGGTCTTATTCATCTGGAAGCTGAATCCGAAAGGAAAGTATCTGGTATACAATGCTAATTTTAGTTCTTGCTCAGCCGGCATTGCTGGGTGCGCAACAACATAAATCTTCACTCGGTGGCTGGCAAGCCCAGCTAGATCATCGCAAAATGAGGACGCATTAATTTTTCTCTGAATGCTGTCTGTCCTGTGCCTAAACATTTATTAGTAACTGCGATGGTTCGACAGTCATCTTTGGTGAACTTAGTGCAAGTAGACACCTCAATTTTGGCAAGATAGACCTCAAAACCGATCTTGTCCGTGTGTGCAAGTGGCAAAATCTTCATTGGGGAACCGAATATAGGAGGTGGGCAGGAGACAAAATCTACACTGGGGAACTGGCATCTGGGTGAATAATGACTGTTGTTTTCCCCATTTTGTTATGAATGATAGTGTATTAAGTTTCACTCAGATTTCATATACAATCACACAAATATAGTTCTTATATTTTTACTTGATATAACTGCACTAGGAGAACACATTACAGGTTCTCTAGCTATAAGCATGAATAAATGTTCAGAGTTGTCTGTTTTGCCTCATCCAGACAATTTGGTTTGGTCAATCTTAAACCAATCAATAATGATAATATGGAGAGTTGGTATAACCCTGTCAGCATGCAACAGCCTTCCATTCTACTGTCCTGCTCTGTTACTGTACAACGCACAACTTTGCACTAAATGATCTCTTTGTACTGGTAGTTCTTAAACCTTGTTTACTTTCTATTATTTAGTAAACTTACTGTACTTTCAGGAAATGTGAAGAGAAGTTTAAAAAAGAGTGAGGCAGATGTGTTAACTGTGTGTATTTGGTTCATTCATGTTTGAGACACATAGTGTCCGAAATCCTCTCCCGTAAGTTAACTGCCAGCCATCAAGGTGTCTGCCAAAGCATTATTCCCCCCAAACCTGCCTGGTCCGGAGACAGTTCCCTTACTGAGGGGGTCTCCGATTTCACTGGACTCATTTGTCTTGGATACGGCAACGAAGCAGTTATCCAGGTGTGTGGTCATGAATCCGGTGACCGGCTCGGGTGGCTACGGCCCCCGCCACAACCCATCCTCCCACCAGACACCCGGCTACAACATCCCATCCCATGGTAGCAACCAACAGGCTTCGGCTTACGCAGATAGCTTGATGTACCCCAGTGGTGGACAGAGGGCTGGTGATCACGATCCAAACATGTCTGACACCAGAGCAAAGACCATCCTGAAGGAAGCCGTGGATGCAGTAGTAAATAGCTTTGCCAAGCACACTCATGGATATGGCAGAGGTGCGTGCATAATGGATAATAAATAACATGGCTTTGTCAGTCATTTTATGTTTTGTTAATTGCAAATATGTTTCTCCTTTATATTGCAATATATTGTTATTTTATTTTGATGGAAGTATGAGGTTAGAGAATTGCTATAAATTTTACATATTTGATGTTGCAATGAATTAGTTCTCAGTGTTTGGTGTTTAGTTGATAATAATAAAGTTTGTACATGTAAATTTAACTGTAAAGAGGGATGGGTTTGTTTTTTTTGCTTTCTGATATCATTTTGCAAAAGTATTTCATATCTGTTTGTTATAATTGATCTGGAGTAAGTGACACTCACATACATGATTCTTTAATTAAAATCTACTTCAGTTAATGTGGTTGAGGCCCTTCAGGAGTTCTGGCAAATGAAGCAAGCCCGAGGAGCGGACCTAAAGAATGGTGCTCTTGTCGTGTATGAGACGCAGCCCTCCACCTCACCGCCATATGTCTGTTATGTGACGCTACCTGGTGGCAGCTGTTTTGGTAGCTTCCAGAACTGCCCAACCAAAGCTGAAGCGAGAAGAAGTGCTGCTAAGATCGCACTCATGAACTCTGTCTTCAATGAACATCCTTCTCGAAAGATCACGGATGACTTCATCGAGAGGGCAGTTAGAGATGCCTTGGCCTCATTTAAGGTTAGTGCATAAGGGTTGACATTTAGAAACCCTTAAAGAACTAATTCATTTATATTAAAATTGATAGATTTTCATTATCTGTCAAATTTGAAACCGTCACATTTTATTGATGGTCATGCTTATGCAACAGGTTTTCCTGTTTTGATTGGTAGCATTCCAACAGAAAAAGTTGCTTAGATCTATTTGCTTTTGGTTTCTCATCGTTCGTTTCCTTTAGACAGCATTATCTTTATCAAAACTTTGTTATCTTTAGGAATATTATTTCATCTATTTCAAATTTGATAACATGCACACATATCAATTTCACATATATCACTGTTAATTGTTTTTAGTGGTGGAACGTAATTCCCATCTAATAATCACTGTGCAACTATCACATGATATTTAATGTAATATTTCCTAATTGTTAACACAGGGCAGTCCTGAAGAGGCAGACAATCCCGCTACCGGTATTGGTGCCTTCAGATTTATGCTGCAGTCAAACCGTGGTCGCACGATGCTCGAATTTCAGGAACTGATGACAGTGTTTCAGTTGCTTCACTGGAATGGCAGTTTGAAGGCAATGCGAGAAAGGAACTGTTCTCGCCAGGAGGTACTTGCCCATTATTCGCATCGTGCACTTGACGATGACATGCGCTCACAGATGGCACTCGACTGGATTTCTCGGGAGCAGGAATCACCAGGAGTGATTCAGCATGAACTGCAACAAGGAGAGCAGGAACTGGATATGGCAAGACTTGCTGGTAGAGAGCTGCGCTTCCCAAAGGAGAAACGTGACATCCTAATGTTGGCACTTAGTCAGATTGGTCCAATAGAAAGCATTGCGTAAGACTGTGGCCCTGGCTAAGATGATTTACTTCCAACGTAAATCAGATTAAAATGCCTTAGCCAAGTGTCACATCATACCATGACAGTGTACAGAATGACTGGTATCAGTGAGTCTATGATATTCACATGTATGCCTTCCATGGGAAATCTAAACTCAAAAACTTTGCAGCAACCAATCAGGATCTGAACAATTTGCATATTTCTGTCTTGTCTCGTGGCACTTTCTTTTAAAATTTCTACAGTAATTAGGGGCTAGAATTGTACTGTGTTAATATGATGTATCATATTTGTATGTATGTTTTATTTGTGTTTATTTCTAATTATTATATGATTGTTTGATATGTTTCATGTGATGGATGATTGATTTCTACGTGTCCTGGAGTTATCTCTACTCACATATATTACACACTGATAAATTATGCACATATCAGTTAAGTACAAACATATTTTTAGTACAGCGGTGTTGGTGGTATTTTTCATATGTGATCTGTTATTTTGTTGAAGTGATATCACTTCATTCTTTTAATGACCTGTTATTTGATTAAATCATAAGGGAATATTTTCTGTAATTCTTTTGGTATTGTTGGCAGACAAATTTGAAATAGTCTACGTTACAAATTAGACTTCAGTGACACCAGTCAATTATTATCATTTAACTGTCAAGTTTATCTTTTTTAAAGATTATTTAATGTATTTTCACTGAAATAAATATTTTTAAAACAGACTTGGTACGTATCCTATATGTGACTTTAAAAGGACATATCTTTATGTTGCCCGTGCTGTTAGAGTTGGATTGTTAACTCGGTTTGTTTATATATATAAATATACACACACACACACCAATGTATGTACTTATTTAAAGTTTTGTTTTCTTTGTAATGATTGCTTTTGAAGTTACATTGTGATGTCTTTCTTGTTAAAGTGTTAAAAGTCCAGTTTCGTGATATATTAACACAACAGTCTTGTTTATCAGCTCGATATAATATTATATCAATTGTATAATGTACATGTATTTATCGTGAATGATCATTACTGAGAGTAATTATTATAATAATACAATTTACACATAAAAAACATCAAATGTGTAATGATCATTTTTTTTAAATCAAAGGAACATAATATTTAAGAATATATTCTTATTTTGTAATTATTTAAAACAATAAAATGCTTGGCACTGAAAGAATTATGGTTGATAGTGTACTAGATTGTTGCCTTTGTCTGCATAATGTTTGATCCAAAAATAAAAAAGCTCTGATCTTCTTTTTGGCTATAATCACTGGTGACACTATTTCCAAGGCCAAACAAAATAATTACAAGATTTTACAAAATGTGAAAGATCACTTTCTCAGTTCCAAACCAGTTCTTTAATATATGTAAAATAAGAAATTATAGTGTGATGAGTCCAGATGATGATGATT
The DNA here is from genome assembly GCA_025642065.1 of Paralvinella palmiformis. Classification (NCBI taxonomy): domain Eukaryota; kingdom Metazoa; phylum Annelida; class Polychaeta; order Terebellida; family Alvinellidae; genus Paralvinella; species Paralvinella palmiformis. The sequence goes on along the minus strand of JAODUP010000192.1, from coordinate 525,780 downwards.
GGTGTTTTACGGCAATTGTTGCGCACATAGTAGGCTAAATGAGCCGAGTAACCTCCAAAGGTAATGAAGCAAAGTCAAAGATGAAATGCCTTTCAGATATGCCAAAATTCGAACTCAGTGGTAGTAATTTGAGGTGCCCTAGTCCAGGTTTAGAGATCAAATCACCTTGTTAATAATAGACTGATATCTTTTCATGAATGGTGTATGTAGATGAAGTTACTGTTGTTGAATCGAGTTGTTCACGCTCACCACTGAAATCGTTGTTCAGCCTCGGTATGGAAACGTATCCCACAAACACGGGTAGGAGCCAGATTCAAATCCACAACTGGCAGGTTTGCAGCACAGAGCACCAATTTAGATTAAATCAATTCTATGGCATTATTATTGTTTGTGTAAATGATAACCTGGTCCATCTCAACAAAGAATTTATATTAAAATACCAAACATGGAGACGTATTCACAATTTTTATTTAGCACAAACACAATGAAATACTGATGGCTGTAAGATGTACTCGGAATTGACTAAAACCTCAGCAGAATATCACAGGATTTATTGCAAATTAGAACAAAAATGGCCATAACTGTGATAAGCTAACACTATACTCGGATTTAAAACTTTGTTAAGCCATTCCTGAATCTCTGTCACATTTAAAATGCTTCATTTGCTATCCACTCAAGTGTTACCACTCCGGTTAGCTTGTATCTGTGGTATGTAGTGAATTTTCTTTATATCACGTCATGTACACATAAAACACCATTTGATATATGTGTGTGTGTGTGTTACAGTTAATCTGTATAATCAGGTAATATGTATATCACCTGAAATATTCAGGTAATACATGTATTGCTATCTGAGATTTAATACACATTACCTGAAAATTTCAGGTAATATACATATTACCTGATTATACAGATTACCTGTAACATATTTATGTTACAGTAAGATTGTGAAATCCCTAGGAAATTCGTGAAATCACTGTATTTTATATAGTAATTTCCTAGGCATTTCACGAAATGCCTAGTTTTACAATCTTACTATAACATATACACACACACACTGCACAGAACCTGTGTGGTAACTTCATAGATATGTAAAGAAAAAAGCAACAGCATTTCACAAATACACATTTAAAATAATCTACACAATCTCCGCGCCAGTCTGTGAAGAAAACAGAATCTCTCAGTCATGATGATGTATTGTCATGTAACACCTTTTTCAGTCGGTAGTCGATGCCGAGTCGTCGTCATCATCATCTGATTCGGTAGATAGTACTCTTGGACGTCTGGAGGCAGTTCGCATTGGTTTGTGACATCCTCGACAGGTGCTACTTGGAGGCTTACTGGCCAATGACACACCGCTACTGTTCGTCAATATGGAAGAGCCTTGAGCAGATAACAGTGGTCTTAGTTGGCCAGAACTGGGTCGTGTTTTATTGGCGGCTGATCCGGGACGGATTGGAGGTCTGAGTATACAAGGGAGTCAACATTTAGCGATAGAAATCGAAACGAGTATGTCACGTAACAAAATCATTAAAAGGCTTAATCTCGTTTTATTTTATCGTGCTGCTGAAAATTCTATCTACGTAACTATTAAGGGGCACTTTATTAAATCTACATCGTCATTATTTATACTAACTGAATTATTTCTGTTAATAACAGGTTTGAAAAAATTCAAAATTTTTAATAAAATAGATCATTTTTGCAGATTTGTATACAAAAAAGGGACAAAATACAAACAAAACAGATAGAAAACACATTTAGCAAGTATTTACTTTATACAACTAGCAACACATCAGACACAGAGCATAAAGGTTACATGTATAGGGATAAATCTAAAGAAGGTAGCTGATTAAATGATAAGTGCAGTGCAGCATGTTAGCAGCATACATGATTAATGAAGTTATTGCTTAATGAGGCAGCAAGCTTAATTAAGCGAACCATACACACTCGACTCTTCAAAGTACCCATCACTGGGCTACAAATATATTTTAATAAATTAGGCATCCAAATAAACTTCTACGAAGAGATCATTGGCAGTGAATATATATATATAGCAGGCATCTAGAGAGAATGGAATTCTTTCGGCTCAGAAGGCGTTACAACATAATTTGCATACAAATGATAAATTAAAGCTTACGTAGATGGAACATCAGCTCCACTCTGGGCAGGAGATTCTCTGAATGTAGGGAGGAAAGATGAACAATGGAATAGCATTAACTAGTGAACAGAAGGTGTCTTTGGTAAAGGTAAGAGCTTTAATATACAATCAAACTCAGATTAAATGGTATTTCAACACTGGTTTAGTTATACTATATAAATGTACAAAATAAAATTGGCAACAGAAACATGCAAAGACAATTTTAGTTGGATGAACACATCAAGCTAGCAACTGCTAGATTATAGGTTATTTAAATTTGATAAAATCATATATTATTGGACAAATACCTACATTAGAAATGAGGTAAGCATTTTTCCAAACATATTTTCATGCATTAATTAAGTTTAGATTATCAAATTCAGATAATGCTCATGATTCGCGTTACATATCGGTGGCCTTGACAGATTAACATCACGTGGTCTATGACCCACTCTCAGAGATTGTATACTGATCTCTCTTTCATGCACACACACATCTTGCCAAAATAATATACCATAAAATGGCAGGGAATATGTTAGTAATTATTTGATCTTATATGGGACATCCACTGCAGTGGGCTGTTAATGCACACAAGTATCATTATCAGTAGATATACACATTAAAGAGAGTACGGTAGTGTGCACACATTCAGATGTTTACAACTACACTACACATGCAAAATAAATCCTAAATTACTCATGCAACTGCTAACAACCCCTTGAACAGATGCACACATGAACAAACAAACGCATGCCATCTTAAAAATTAAAATGTAAACACACCATGCATCTGAACACTAAGTGAAGAACAACTCCAATAAGCCATAAGCAGGATACATTACTGGTGATTGTATTAAAGCTTCTGTAGGTCACTCGCTATGTAATATGTCCCTGGTTTATAGATTAGTACGTTTATGGGAAAAGCATACATTACTGTCTTTAATACAATATAGAGTATAAAGTATACATCTGTATCAACCCAGAATATAAGAGACTAGTATCTTGACACAGATTGTTATCTAAGAGCATTTAATTAATGCACTGACAGAAAATTATAATTAAGCTATTTGTGAATGTCATCCAACCAATAGCAAGCTAGCATGTGCCAGTTCCAGCCAACTTGAGCAACTATATATATATATATATATATATATATATATATGGGGATAATGGGGATGGGGGTAAATGAAGAAAAGTGGATAATATATGTTTTTAATATGAGAAAATATAATATTAAGCTGTGAAAATTATCTATACAATACTAAGCTAGCTAGAGCTGAAACTAACCAGTCTGGGCAATTACCATATATATATATATATATATATATATATATATTCAAGGGTTTATGTAGATAATGGGGGATTGTGGACAAGGGAGATAATGCATATTTCTTATCATTTGTGAAGAGGGTTGTATTTCCAACTAGATTTATGGTCCTATATATACATACAAAATTATATCAGTCAATAAATCAACGACCATCAATACAAGCTGGCACCAGCCAATGCCAAGTAGCATCAGTTGCTATGCGTCAGTCAGAAAAAGTTGGCATCACGCACTCATCATCAACTGGTTACCAACATAGAGGAGCTGATAAAAAAATCAAGTTCAGCGTAGAAATTCTTTACAAGCAAAACACTTACATACTTGTTTTATAACTAAATCTAACTGAAGTGCTTTGACGATTTTCTCGATGATTTACTCTTGTGAGGAGTTTCACTGTAAATATAAAATCAGGACAGTTACAGCTGCCAAACTACCTCCATTTACTGATGGCAAGAGCACAATTGTATATTCCACACTTCATGGCACAAACACACGTTAAATTTTGAGGTCACAAATTTTTACCATCTGAAAGTTGATCCTGCAGCAGATATTGGGTTAGCCATATTATAAATAATGCTTTATATATCAAATTTAAAGGATGCGTTACTCAGTAGTAGCAAAACATGATCCTTAAAAGCACAAAATATCATTAATAAATGGGAACAATATCACTAATGTACAAGTGTATTCTAAATAAAAAATGATAAAGATAATATTATACTCCATTACTGTCTTAACAGACTTGTAAGATAGTTGAAGTATAATACCCTGTACTATACCCTGCCTTACAAGACTGTTAATTGGTTAGTGTTGCACAACATCAGTTTTTTGTATATTATTTTAAACCAATGTATATATATATATATATATATATATATATATACATATATACTACCAGGTATTCCCATTTAGGTTAATAAATAAGGTAATCTTATATCAGTGACTACTATAATGTCCATACTGCAGTAACCATCAACTTGATGACATGTGACAACATGATTCAATTCAATAACTTTATTCCAGACCCAACAGTGGACACACACACACACACACACACATATATATATATATATATATATATATATATATATATATATATCGAACCGTACTAGCACAGTTAGTTAGAGTGTAGGACTCATAGCCGAATGGTCGTGGGTTCGAGGCTCCGTGAGCTGCAATACTGTCATGTGATGACTGGTTCACTCATCCATAAAAAATGAGTTCCTGACAGGACGTGATGGTTATGTGTTTGAGTAATGCTTTACGCCTATAATGGCAGCATGCATTGTATGCTCCCTTGGCAGTTGAGATATGTGCTGGGTGGAAACAGGTGTGAGTCAGGGATAATAATATTGTAAATAATATTGTAAAGCACCTTAGAGCAGATTCTAGATGAATAGGGCGCTATATAAATATCACATATTATTATTATTATTATAAATATATATATAGAGAGAGAGAGAGAGGGGGGGAGTATTTATTTCTAGTTGTTTCTGTTACAAATTCAGATAGAAACGGTTTGTGATTAATGTCCAGAATACACAAGCATTATCGTAGATCAAACTGGTCTAGTACACCTAAATCTATATACTGTGTTTATAATTATACAAACATTAAATGTGACACCAGTTGTCAGCAATCCATAATATGACACGGTATTAATAACAGTTTATATGTCACTGTTATGTAGATCTGTGGTATGTTTTATCTCATCATAATCTGATCATTTAGAGAATAATTTAGACTGGTATTTATCATTTAGAAGATACTGCACACACACGCACACACACACACACACATATCCCAACACACACATACATGCATGCTTATCAACTTCTTGTAGAACGTTTATAGATATTAACAAGTGCTGTTGCTTGAAAACATCTTAGGATGGGTGAAGAGAATAAAACACATGCATGAAGCCATATTGACATTAGATGAAAAAAGTATTATTTCCTAATTTAAAGTTCATTTATAAAAATAACTAAGAAAACAACAAATCCTTATATCTTTCATTGCAAAGACCTGGACAGGAATAATTTGTGTTCGTAATATCAAGTGTTAACTGAAACATTATTTATTTTTTCATTAAAAACACCCTTTTTTATCACTCCATACACCAAACAGCATGTACGTCCTTCAATGAGACTATTAACATTGTGCACACTAATCCAATTTTGACATTAAACAATTATTATGAAGATTGACACAAGTCAGTGTCACTGACACACCGAACCAGGAAAACAATATTGGAAAATTCACTCAAAGCAAAAAACCTAAACAGTACGACACGTGAACACAGAGACAACCAGTGGGACTCGTTCGGTATAAAGAGAGATGCATGCAGCAGACAGGGATGACTCGAAATGATAGCATAACATCTGCCTTAGCACAGGTTCAACTCACGACTTATGGATATCAATAAAGTGGACCAGTAAACTGGTTGCCATCGGCCACATACAGATGATAAGCTGGTACCAAACTTGGGGAGGAAAAAATACAAAATGCACATTAGAAATGAGAATCATCAGAGCACCCTGATACAACGATCATTACTTTGTCTATCACTGCACCAACTAGGTGATCACGTGACATCGGGTGATCATGTGACTTCAGGTGAACATGTGACCCATGACCTGGTACTATCTAAACACTGCATTCATTGCTGTCTATTGTCACTGTACAATGGTGTAAACAGAGTGCCACAGAAACTATGGTAATGAGCGACAAGGACTGTTTTGTCTATCTTTTATTCTATAGGAAAATAATTATTAAAAGAAAATGTGTTTTTTAATGTCTACCAAGGAACAGATTGATGAAATATAAAGACACAATGAAGCTTTATTTCCATGTTTACTGTAGCACACACATATATTCAAATCTCATGCAACTCCTGAAATTAAAGTAAACGAATCACAAACACATACATCACTCCCTGCTACAACATGCCTATTAGGTGTCAACATTCCTGACTATGCAAAACGACCCATTCACTGATCGAGCTTAAACCAGGAGAAATGGACAGGATGTGTTTGTGTGTGATTTCAAAACTAAGTGACCAATAGCAACTGGCAGCTATGCCACGTTACCTATATCTAGTTGTTCATTGGCTCATTCAGCATCTGAGAGGGACGAGCTATGGATGAAGAGACGTTTGAATATAAAATAGATTTTTTTAATTTCATCATGACATTCCCCAGAAGGGCACATATATATTTTAACCACAGATGTGAAAGACCATAAAAACGTGAACTGGAAGCTTAAAATGAAATTGAAGTCCTTAGAGGCCATTATCGGATCATGAACTGAATCATGCAGATGATTGAAAACTTAAACAAAAGCTCTTTATGGATTAAACGTAAGATCACTTTCATAAACAATGTACGACCTACTTTGGAATCAGTGACGGTCCATTAACACACTGCAAAAGGTGTAGTTGAAATTGCAATATGAAATGAAAACCATTGAAACATCAGCCAGAGTTGAATGTGACAAATGAATGTGGATAGTGTTACGATGAATTACTGGTGAGTGAATTTAGTTTTTTGGAGATCACAACTGGTGCCATATGGTGACCTTGTCAAATAAAGATCATCGCAAGTATCAGAATATTACACGGGAGGGATAAAATCAGGATTCTGATGACCTGTGGATATGAACTGATTGTATAGAAAACAAGAAATAAATGCAAAAACCTACATAAATAAATAACAAGAAATAAGAATTATCAATATTATAACACCTACACCCTTTTGACTGATATTTTCAAGTATGACTAAAACTAGTCTAAATTATTGTTATCAATTGTGATAAACAGATACCTTATTGAGCCTGTTATAGGAGAGCATCTTTACATTAAATGAAACGGTAATCAAGATATACGTGTAAAACCTACGTCACACATTTATCACTGTTCAATCATAACTGGATATTTATTTACATATACGAATATCATAAAACAAAATGCTGATTAGAATGAATGGCCTACAATTAAGTGGAGTTAATGAGATCAGTTGAATACTGAACCATTTCTGATAGGTCGCTGCTAGAATAAATATCATAGTAACAGTGACTTAACCATTATTCTATGCCAAAATGATGACGAGGGGCTCAAATAGTTTCAGTGGTTTCGAGTAATTGGCACAAATAGGACACATGTGTGACAAGAGGTTAAACAGCTGGTCGGAGTTGTATCGTTTACAGTTAGTGTTACATTGATGTGCTAAAGACAAATGGTGGATATAAGGTGACATTGTTGAATCACAAACTGATATTAGCCCACAAACTCTTAGACCTGCACTCATTATGGTGAACAGATACTTGGCTTACCAGTACAAAATCTGGATAAATGTTAACTCAAGAGGTAAATATGGATAAAAAGGTATACTTACAAGGTCAGTTCGGGATCTGATATATCGAGGAGTTCGCCCTTATTTGGTAATTTTCCTGTAGGATATTATACATACATACAATGTACATACATACATATATATGTGGATGCAAATATTCATAAGTATGAATATGCATGTATGTATATTCTATGTTTTTCATGTGTATATACTACTGTATGTTCACACACACACACCATATATATATATATATATATATATATATCAGACATGGGGTCAATTCAATTCCGGAATTGATGGTAAATTCCAATTCCGGAATTAGAATTGATTATTTATTTTTAAAATGGAATGGGAATTAATAAATTTTGACTTGGAATTGAAGTTTTCTACAAAATAAAACAACTTAGAGTAGGTATTCAGAGTAGGTACTCATGGTAAAAAGTAGTAAGTAAAATGAGTCAGTAAAAAATGGCATTGGAAAATTTGGAATTGGAATTGATAAATTTGATGTGGAATTGGAATTGACAAAATGGAATTGACCCCATGTCTGATTGATATATATATATATATATATATATATATATATATATATATATATATATACAAATACATACATACATGCAATAATTTTACCATACTTGATGTTAATATCAGCAAAATTCATAATACTGCCTGGACGTACCTATGCTGGTGTTTAGTGCTTCACACTTAGCCATAGCCATTAGAAAACCATAAAATGTCACTCGACTGGCTGCTGACAATAACTCCTTTAACACAACAGGTGATGGAGCACTGAAATGATTATATAATAATATGCCAACGTACAATGCAGCAATGCATCAGTCAAAGATGTGGTGATAAAATGTGATCACAAAGTCAAGCCTTCGTGATGTCTGGTCCTTAACGGTTTCTCAAGAAGAGAAATAGATTTGGACCAGATTATTAATTTTAGACCCAAAGCTGCCAAACCAGATGTATAAAAACAGCATTTCAAATGATTTGGTTAATCATTTACGATGCACATACATCAACAGAACAATGGATCAACGACGAACCCAAACAATGTTACTGGATGGAATAATTTATAATTTACGTGTTAATTAATAACAGTAATAGTAAAGAGTAATTGTGAGAGTGTAATTTGTCATTTGATTTTATCTCAACATTTTAAACTGAAAAATATCTCATGAAGATGGCATATTTTAGCAATTGAAAACAAAGGAAAAAACAAACAAAAACAATTTAAATAAACACGTTAAAATAGCAATCAGATACACAAGGAGTTCAAAAGCAAGTTTTATCTTAATGTTTGGTGCCTACTCCGCTGAAAATTAGTTTTTCAATGGCTCATTCTTATTGGACATGCAGATGGCACAGTGGTTAGAGCACTGTATAATAAACCTCCAGGTGTCAGTTCGAATCTGGTTCATGGCTCTGTTTGTCAGATTTTTTTCCACTGGTAGACACTCCTCTCCCACAGGTCTCAGGTGTGCCAAGGCTAAGCAACTCAGTTTTCTTGCTGAGCTATTTTACAAACGAGGAATGACAAATGAATCAACCATTTTGCTACAGAACCATGGAAATACTGGACTACATCACATACTATTTATCAAGCTTTTCGCAGACGGGTATCAGCAGTCTGTGGAAGAGGTTAGCATCGACGCCTTCTGTGTTGTTACATGGGCCATTTGTGGCTGCATGTACTGGTGCTGCCCTCTCTTCAGATGTTGGTACAACAACTGTGTCTGGTGAAACTTGAGGGTTATTCTGCAGCTCTTTATAAATCTCTGCACATTTGCTAAGAAATTCTAAAGAACAACAAAACAAAATTAATAAATAAATAAAATACAACAACAATAATAAAACTATAATAATAAGCTAATTAATAACAGACTGATTTCTAAATAAAGCATTAATTGTAATTTCTGAATACAGAAACACAACTATGTATCAATTATCCATATTTCTATGTTTTCTCCACAGGATTCATTCCAGTTTCTATGCAGAATATGACAGCAATTAAGTAATCCAATTAAAATTCTCATGACCGTAATATCACATTTCTTACCATCAAAACAAGACTGTACTTGAAATGCGTAGAGGAAATCGGAAAACGAGATGTGACAGTCCATTGCATCATCCATAAGGATTATTCTAAACAAATAAAATGAATGATACAAAAATAATATCAGCCGTAATCTGGACAATTCCATTGGTTGGAGAGAAATGAACAGTTCTCGTTATACAAACTAGTAATTTTTGTAAATCATTTGAGAATTAAGACAAAACAATAATTTAATACTTGCTACCTGGCTGTCTTAAGAACGACAGAAAATGGAAAATCTGGACACAGCAAGCAGAGCAGTGAATGATATTCTTTTACACTCAGCAGATCTGTAATTGAATATAGAAATTTTTAAGCAGGGAGTAGATCAAGCACGCAGCAGAAACAGTTCTAAATGAGAAATGACCGCCTCTATGGCCTAGTGGGTAAGATTGTGGGACTTTCTTATTCATGGTCATTCTCTGCAGGAGGTCTGTGGCTCACAACCAGGCCGTGGCACTATAGTAGGAAATTTTCATCCAAACAGGCAACTGGCAAGGTTTTTTTCACCGAATATATGCCATATATTGTAAATTCTAAATGTATTTAGAATTAGTTCCCGTGGTGAAGTAGTAAACTACAGACCATATACGTCTCCCTCATTTGAGGTAACTATGCCATATTAAAAAATTGCCATTTCGGCCGTTATTTTATTAGAAATGACAATATTTGGATAATGATGACACAATGAAAGTTACATCGCTGAAACAGCTTATAATATTTACATCACATGATAAACAACTCACCTCCTTTCTTTCCAATATTTCTGAAGCACTTCCAGAATGTGCGCACAAAGCAGGCTCTGTTGTGAGGTGTGGCATGAACATATGAGTATTCCCTGAACAGGACATGGTTACCTTCTTTCACACTAGAAAAGCTGAAAAATAGATGGCAAGTGAAAACACACACAAACACACCTTGTATGACATATACAATGGTTTAAAGATATCATAGCAACTATATATATATATATATATATATATATATATATATATATATATATGGATTATAACTGCAAGCATCCAAAATCTACAAATATCACACTGCTTTTGCTGTTCTCGATATAATTATATAACAAATGGATATATATATATATATATATATATATATATATTAATTTGACTGATCATGGGTTTACTCAACAATTCCAAACCCCAATTCTTTTATACCACAATTTAAAATAATTTTTCAAATAGTTCATTAAAATTTGTTGTATAGAAAACTTTCTGTATACTTGGATAAATATAAAATGACTGTGATTAGTTTACCTGAAAGTTAAACACGCGCATACACAGAACACATAAATCTGCACACATAACACATAAACCTGCACACATTAATAAACATTACCAATTATTGAGAATTTAACAATAATGAAATTTTCTCCATTTTTTTAACACTGAATCAGATGTACGTATTTACTTACTAATCACTGAAGAATTTTGCGGTGTTCACTTTAGAGTTAGTTTCTTTGTGCTCCAGAAGCTGTGAGATGGCATCTTCTATGTATGTCAGCACATGATGCTTCTCTAGATATATTAAATAAAAAACAGTTTAGTAAATGCAATTTCACACATTAGTAGATGTAACAGGTTATGAGCAAGTAAATAAGGCTTAAATGACATATTAGTGCCGTGTTCTTTGATTCAGCTCTTACAACAGGGAAGAGGACAACCGGTGTGCCAATACTAAACTCCAAACTGACTCAAGGAAAAGTTTGTAGATTGATAGGTAACATGTTATTTTGGGCTTTATAGATTATGATCAAGGTTTTTAATTTTACAATATTTAAAAATTTCAAGCACTTTTATTGAACAAACAATGGATGGGTATGATCTAAATAACTAGCTTTGGCAATACAACAGATTACCTTCTTTTGTAACAGCAATTTGTTGTTGTTTCATAAAGATATAATTATGTCTATTCCACATCTTTTTATTTTTAAGTTTGTCAGGAATGTTTTTAATGTTATGCTTCAAGTATCCTCCTTTTCACCATTCTATATGTATTAAAATGATGTATTGTGAATGTTGAAATAAACAATCTGAACTGATTTTTTTTATTGAAGGCTTTATTCAGCCTCGAGATATAAACTTTCTTTGACACTGAATGGCCTAAATTGTGTCAGTGTGTTATAAAACAACATTCATCCATCCATTCATCCATCAGCCTTGACTTATGGCTGGGAGACTACTCACTATGAAAACATCCTATAAATAAAGGTAACCGGATTGATTTCAAATTGTGAAATGGAGGTTTGTAGTGGGGTAACCCGTCTCCCTGTACTAAAGAAGTAAAGACAGGGCACTGTCAGAAATACTGAAAGTGTAACACCATTTATTGTGTTGTCCATCATCAAGCTGTTATAATTAATTTAATTATAAGTTTCTTTTTATCTGATTCAGTTTATTTCTCTTAAATGTATTATTTTAATTTTCTTATTCTATTTTAATTTAAGGATTCAGTTCCATCTTCTTGCATATGACTGACTCCTAGAAACTGGAGATTTGAGTACCTAGTATGCGAATTTTGTAACAACTAAAAAATAGCACTGAAATGAGATTAGTTTGGGTAAAGCATTACAGTAATTTCAATATATTCATGTTGATCAATTGAAGTGAATTATGTATTAGTGAGTGTTATCAAATGACCTGTGTGTGTGTGTGTGTGTGTGTGTGTGTGTCAGGATTACAAAACCAAGGTAATCGATTACAATTACTTGAGAATACTATGATTATGATTACATTCATTCTGGATGTAATTGATTATGATTACATTTAAGTAATCATGATTACAATCATGATTACAATGTGTTTAACACAAATGTTAATGTGCTTCTTTATCAATATTCAGTCGGTTACATGTATATTACCGATATAAAAATGCTACAGTGTTTACATGTTGTTTTTTAAGAATCAGATCCATTTTCAGGTATGTTCTTGAAAGGAAAATGTACAAAAGACTTTGAGGCTATTGTACGACGTTAATTTGTTTTAATATTTCTGAGATCAATATTCACCATAGAGCCAAGGAGCAAGTTATGCATTTAAAGAGATAACTGAGATTAGTTCAAACTGAGATTAATGCAAACAATAACAATGGAATTGTTTGAATATATATTTAGTAACGAAATACATCATGTGTATGAGTATGACTATAGACAGATAAGGTCTATTTAATAATGAGATAATTAGAATATAGTCAAACACCCAATTTTGACTCCTCTATAACTTGACCACCTCTGTAACTTGACCACCTCTGTAACTTGACCACCTCTCTAACTTGACCACCTCTGTAAATGGACCACATTTTCTTAAATTATTGCTATGCTTTAAATTATATTTTTCATCTATAACTCCGACACCTCTCAACTCCGTACTTCGACCTTTGATCTCTGTCCAATACCCACGTTTGTCACCGGGGGCCATGTTGTAGCATTATTTATATTCACTAAAGCATGCATTAATTTAATTGGCTGCTTGTCATCCAACTGCTGGCCAATCAGGAGCTTTGCATCTGGAGTTAAAATGAGGGTGTCAGAAAGAAGTCATGCACGATTGCTGACTGTGTGACTAGCTTGAGCTTAACCGTGTAAAACAACAGGAGTTAATCTGAAATGCCTGTTTATATGACTTATAATAGTGGCAACATCTGAAGCAATGTTTCAACACATTGTCCTTTCATATTCATAGAACAAATAAACTGACAAATCATCATGTGCATAAATAATCTTCTGTAATCGTGAAAGTAATTTCTTATTATGATTACATTTATAATATAATTGATTACGATTACGGTGCATCTGGAAATGGTGATTATGATTACCTGATATCATGTAATCAATTACAATCGATTACGATTATCCCAACCCTGGTGTGTGTGTGTGTGTGTGTGTGTGTGTGTGTGTGTGTGTGTGTGTGTGTGTGTGTGTGTGTGTGTGTGTGAAAGAGAGATGATGATGATTGATGATTTACGACCACTTTTGTGCACATGGTAGGCTAAATGGACGGAGTGACCTCCAAAGGAAATGAAGTGAAGTCAAAGATGAAACACCCTTCAGATATGCCCACACCAAGATTTGAACTCAGTTGGTAGTGATGTGGGGTCCAATGCGCTACTAACTATATCATGGAGGCACCCCGAGAGAGACAGGTCATAAATGTCATGGCATTCAGCTCTTTAATGTTGTATAATATTTTCATCTGTAGTGCTATAAATATTTGACAATATAGTAGCATCCCATATTTGTATAGCTACACTGTAATATTATATATGGATGTATATCAACAAAATACATAAGGATCATGGCAAATTTGAGACCTGAATTAGATTAACATTGGGAAGCTTCATTATACTAGAGTTTCAATCCTCGCAGATTCATTGCATCTCTGAAACTCTGTCTTGCTAATTATTTGGAGCTTTCTTCCTAGTCTTGGATCAACTATAAACTTATAAAATATATATATATATATATATATATATATATATATATATATATATATATATATTAGGCTATACTTGGTTAACTTTTATGCCTTTATTTACGTTTGGTATTTGTTTGTATTTTATTAACATGATAAAGTAGTAGCTGAAATAAAAACCAGTCGAATGTTGAATAGGAGAATGGATTTACTTAATATATAATAACATGAAGATCAGTAGTTTTAAACCGTTTCTACCAATTATTGGACAATAACTCATTTTCAACTTCATGTGTAAAAGAAAGTGTTTACAAAAGTGACAACGTCATAACCTTCTGAAAATGTAAAGGTTGAATTGAGTTTTATAATAATAATAACAACGACAACAACAAACTTCTACAGAGCCAATATCCTTGAAAAGAATTGAGCTCAGCGGCGTACATAGTACAAGGTTTGGACAATCTCATAGTCCAGGTACCATGCAAACTTCATCAACAAATGATCAGATGGAGTGGAAACGTAGCCTCATCACAACTGGGTCATATGGCCACGGGGGTAGTTTCCTTGGGAAATAACCCCCAGAACACAGCTAAGAGTTAGATCCAAACAAACTGAAGGTTTGCAGTACATACTTTATCTAAAGGAACCCACACTGATAATAGAATATGTTGTATTCATGTGTTATCTCTGTTTTATTATCTTAAATTATAAAACGAGTAAAATACATGATATTTTTATCATATTTTAAATACTACGGCATACAACCTTGGCACTGAACATACCAGGTATGTGCGGGATTTGAACCCAACACACCAAGGTTTGCAGTGCAGTCATCCAATCGCTGCACTACCAGTGTGCTAGTTATTCTCGATGTGAAACTCTAGATGAGTGACTGATCATAGGTCTTCCCAAGAAGTAATCACAGGAAGTGATACAGAAATATGGAACTGAAATTCGTAAAGGATAGTCAATGTCGATGTCTTACACCCTCGAAGGGTCTTTAATGGCATAATATTATTTTTTAATTCAGAGAGTGGACAGAACTGTTTAATATCATCAGCCAGGTACCAGTACTTCACATCCTGCCTGCTTTCTGTACTTTAGAATGTTCTTCTTTGCTGTACATTGTGATAGGGAGTGCATGAGTGATTGAAAGTGTCACAATGAGTGAATGAGTAATGACTGAGTGAGTAATGAGTGAGAGAACGGGCGGGCGGGTGGGCAGCCGGTATGGAGGGCGGGCGAGTGAGTAGCCTGGATTTGATTCAAACACAAACCTGGTGGTTTGCAGTGCAGTACTCTAACTGCTGTACTACTGGATCATCTGATTCATGTACAATGTACATCTGTATCACCTGATTCATGTACAATGTATATGCACATATATTATATTGTAAATAAATGAGACATTGTGTACATCTGTATGCATATATATATAAGTATAGAGCACATACAAACATAAATATGCTGTATTATAAATAATAAATATTCTGTACTATTGATATACCCAACTAATATAAAAACAAAGGTAAGATGTTGGCTACTTTTACATGAAGTTATTTTAGCAATTGGTTTATTCTAGATTAAACATTCTTCATCCAGAATACATCAAATGGAACTGGAAAATTGTAAGAAACACTTTTTCCCCAGAAGAAATTGGGAAGTGTAATGTTGTTAGTGAACACCACAGATAGATCAGATAAAATTCAAGTCAGACAATTATATGACATATCTGCTTTAAAAAACCATTAGTGTCATAGTGATAAAAGGAATCCTCACATGATCTTTAACACATCTTCAACAATTTGACTAACAGATAATACACCTCTGTAATTATCACTAATTGTTGTTTTATATTCTAAATCACACACACACACACACACACACACACACACATACACACAAATTATATATATATATATATATATATATATATATATATACAGACAGACATGGAGTTCCATTTTGTCAATTCCAATTCTAATTCCACTCAATTTAATTTGGTCAATTCAATTTTACCTCAAATTTTTCAATTCCAATTCCAAATTTTTCAATTCCAATTCCTGTTTTTTCCAACTCTTTTTGCCTAATACTTTTTACCATGAGTAGGTACTCCGAGTACCTACTCCGAGTAGTTTATATTCCAAGTAGGATTGTCATGAAAGAAATATTTCTGAATTAAAAAAAATTAAATGGTAAATTAATTTGTGGATTTTATTTTATTTTGCCCGTTCTAAACATTGAATGGGGGTAAATTCCTAAATAGCAATATCTCTATATAGATTACAGGTATGTTATGTGGTGGTGTCACCGTGTTGTGGGTGGAGCCAATGGTATCCAGACAATTTTATTTGGTTAAATGCTCATGTACAGACTACCACAGTCAGTGTGCATATCTTATATATATATATATATATATATATATATATATATATATATATATATATGATCCAGAACTTTGGTTCATTATTTATATATATATTAGTAAAATTAGTGCAAGCCTAACCACAAGGCGCTTTTAGCTAAAGAGGTATTTGATTATATCAAGTGGTGGATCATACTCATAGTCTTGGGTGCATACCCATGTAAGAGTATATTTTCTAATCATCAATGGTGTGTTTATATTCCACTGTCCAGTAGGAGCCTTGAAACGAATGTATTTGCTTAGCTCCGCCCAGCAGGGGTCAGACCCTGTATTTACTTTCACAACCCTGCTGGGTACTAAACCAATGACATATGGTAAGTTTACAAAATCTCTCAACTGGTTATTAAATTGTTAGGTCTGGGGACAGGCTATAGTAGTCACAGTTTTAGGAAAGGAGGGATAAGTTTTGGCTCTAGATTGGCATTCCAGGTGAGATGATAAATAAATTAATTCCTAAATAGCAATATCTCTATATAGATTACAGGTATGCTATGTGGTAGTGTCACAGTAGGGGGTGGGGGGTGGAGTCCATGGCATCCAGACCATTTTAATTGGTTAAAGGCTCACTTGGGGTGCCACATTCTGTGTGCATATCTGATATATATAAGGAAAAAAAGTGAGCTCCCCTGGCCTAGCGGTTAAGCACCCGGCACTTGATGCCAACGGTCGCAGGTTCGAACCCCGCAAGAGGTCGAAACTTTTCCAGGGATTAATTTCTCGGCTCACTACATCGTGGGTGGCTGACCACGTTAAATGGCGCTGCCGTCTCCACTGAATTATTTTAAATAAAGGGGGACGTTAAAAAACCCCTGAGGACGTAAAACACTCTGGCAGTGACCACCCTCAGGGTATTTCGGCTCCATCTTTCCGTACTGCTCCCCTGTGAGTGGTGGGGGAGGAGGTTTCTCAACCACTCCAACATAGAGGCTGTGCTGATTAAGCGACAGCCTGGGGATTCTCCCTGAACAACAAAACCAAACCAAACCAGCTCAGGTGGCCTAGCAGTTAAGCACCCGGTCAAAGGTTTGAACTCAGCAAGAGGTCAAAACTTTTCCAGAGATTAATTTCTCGGCTCACTACATCGTGGGTGACAGACCACATTAAATGGCGCTGCCATCTCCACTGAATTATTTAAAATAAAGGGGGATGTTAAAAACCCCCATAGGACGTAAAACACTCTGGCAGTGACCACCCTCAGGGTTATTTCAGCTCCATTTTCCGTACTACTGCCCTGTGAGATTTCTCAACCACTCAAACATAGAAGCTATGTCAAATAAGCGACAGCCTGGGGATTCTCCCCAAACAATAAAGCAAGCAAGGAACCAAAGTTCTGGATCATTATGGTTCCAGTATATTGGTAACACGACATGTAAGTGTTAACATTGTAAAAATGGTAATTTAATTTCTGGGTTTATTTTTTTTGTTGGAAACTTCAATTCCAATTCAAAATTTATCAATTCCAATTCAAAATTTATCAATTCCAATTCATTTTTTTAAATAATCAATTCCATCAATTGACCATCAATTCCAATTCCGGAATTGAATTGATCCCATGTCTGTATACAGGTAACTATATATTTATCACAGAAAATGCATGAGGCTCTCCAATATGTGGCTTAAACATGTACTACCTAGTCTATATAGGGATGTGCCACCCTGATATTTGATGTATGTTTCTTTGCACAATCGTATGCAACACAATACACCATTTTATATGTTTCATAAAGGCAATATAGAACACTTGACACAGGTTAAACAGGCCACATGGAGTGATTGGGGTCTTTGTTTGGCAAAGATGACATTACATTCCAAATTTTTCCAAAGATTCTCAATTAAAATTTCAGCCATGTAAGATGCTAGCAAAGCAAGTTTTAAAATCATTGTAACATTATTTCTAAGAAAACCATTAAATATACCTCTGATTGAAATGGATTTTAATATATAACAGTAACATTTTGACTAATTTGGGAAACCTTTTCCTGTGACCTTTAAATCTTATTGTACTTCGTTATATACATGCAAGCTGTGGTGTTGATATAGAGAAGAATCAATTAGAAAACTATGTGTTGCACACAATAATGTCTTTAGATTGTTGTGAAATGAAGCTCAAGATTGTAGTGTGAGTTATGTGTTTGTATCATGAGGCTAATATACCCACATGTAAAATCCTGATATGAATTTTTTTAATAGTTTGATGACATGTGTAGCTAAATCAGGGAATGCAAAAATACAGAGTACTGATACACTGTATAAATCACCAGTGTGTCACCATTGCTGAAAAATGCTTAATGTCAGCAGTTTTCAGTGACTGTATGGTATACCTTTTTATCTGAATGTAATGTTCCTGAATAAATGTTACTAAATATATATATATATCAACAGATAACAGTGTCACTTCAGCGAACCTTTAGCAGCTGTAGGTGATGACGCTGATGACAAAAAACCTTAAATTTACAGATAATTTAACAGTCTGGCAAGATGCCATTTAGTTCCCTCAAAGAATCAACATGCTTTAGTAGAAAGCTTCTAGCCTAGCACAAGTAACTAAATTATTTATAAATTTTATCCAGTTTTTAGAAGTTATTGCAAAAAAATACTTTTTTCTTCCACTTAATAAAGGAAACTTATTTCTTGTAAGATGAAAAATAAGCCTTGAAAGAACAGTGAAAAAATACATCCAGTATAAACAGGGACACTATTATTGGTTGGATGGATGGATGAATGTTGTTTAACTACACATCGGCACAATTTAGGCCATTCAGTATCCTAAAACATTTGGAAAATATTATTGGTTGGGTTTATTGTAATAATGCATAGCTGTTTATAGGAATCAAGATCTGTTTTAAATACACCAATTACCTTAACTAAGAATTTTGTTTCATAAATAATAATAGTTAATAGCTGTTAATATATATTTATTTTATTAATGGCACTGTAAATGGAAAAGAATGAAATAAGATACTCAGTTTGTTTACATTTCAAGATTGTGTTTTTAACTTAATAATAATAATGACAAAACTTCTATAGCACCAATATCCTTGAAAAGAATCAAGCTCAGTGGTATACCTAGTATAGGGGTTAGAAAACTCATAATCTGAGTATGATGCGAAGTTCATCAACAATGATTGTTTATAGGTCATGTTTTCTCACATTTCTGGATTCTGTTTCCCATTCTTTGACTTCAGAATATACCTAACATTAATATTTTAGTCATTCCTATCACAAACCAAATTCCAGTATATATATATATATATATATATATATATATATATATATATATATATATTAATTTTAGTCAGTGAACAGGCTTTATTTCTACACTTTTGGCAATATTTTAAAACAAATACCCCCCCCCCTTTTTTATGTGAAATCAGTTACATTTGGGATACCAGTAAACATATTTTGATAATTAAAATTATTTAATATTATTTATGTTAATTTATACCACCTAAAATGGCAATTATTTGTTCAGAAATTTTTGAAAGTTTTTAACTCCTAGTTATAATTAGCATATTCATTATACTAAGGAGGCCAAAGTCTTCATGCAAGACTAAAGCAAAGTAACAAAATTCAGGGTAACTAAATTAGGTATCTATAAATATGCTGGCTTTAGTGGATGAGTAAGTGAGTGACAAGTTTATTTAACTCAGTGAAGAAACACCACAAATATAGATAGAATAATATGGACTATTTTCATCAACCACCAGAAATCAGATATTGTTAATTCAGCATTGAAAATTTTTACTTAAGCCAAACTTCCTACCCTTTTTTAGTTTCCTATGCACAATTTACAATTCTGTTAACACTTTAATGGTGATATGCTCAGACCTGATCACAAATCAGTGCATTAAATATGTGCTTTGTGCCATTTTTTCATGTATCAGTGATTTTGCTCATTTAATGCCACAATTTTTTGAGTTTAGGAATTTCTTCCAATTCACACAAATTAATGGGTTTTTTTTCAAGACAATATGCTATCACATAAATAAACCTGTAAATAATGCCTCTTTTATGATAATTCTTACTTAATTAATTTAGTTCTGCTAGGTGGTAAAAGGGTACAGAAATATTACATTAATAACACTTTTTGTACACCTGATTTTAATTTTTTTAATCATTTAATCAATATACATCATGCACAAAAAGACACATAATGATTGCAGAATGGATTTGGAGCATTCTGCCTTTCTAGGAATTATTATATTTCCTAGTCAAATGATTCTAAATTAAGATATTGGCTTAATTAACAGCCTACAGATATAAATTATCATTAATCAGTGCTATTGTTAGCATGATCTTTGACATTCAACAGCAGTGCTTTAAAAATCTAGGTGGCGTTCAAAAACTGTCTGGGGTGTCTTATTTCTGTCCTACTGATATTGGTTTAAAAATAACAATAAATATTCCCCAAAGACCATGCAATATGAATATCTAATGAAATATAGATAATTTATGATGAAAATAATTATTCATTATCATATTCATGTTGACAATGTGTTCGCAGGGTTTGTTAGTGTGACAGGTAATTAAATCTTGGAGAGCTGAGCCCAATTGTTTTTTAATTGGGTGCTCTGTGGTAAAGCAATTTTGAGCTAATCCTATGACAGATTTGATGTACTATCGTATATACTTGCATATAAGTCGCACTTTTTATATTCCAAAATCGACACCAAAATCTAGTGCAACCCATACACAGTGAGACTAAAAGGAAAGGTATATTTGGCATAATTTATGGGAATATACAATAATATCGTTTTTCAACCTTAATAATGAAAATATGAACAATAAACAAATTTACATTTACTGTTACGCTAACCCTAGATATAGACTATTGGAGGTGGATGAGGATGGTCTGTTATTTTACTACACTACATTATCTAATATATGATTTTATTTGTCATTACTTAAATTATTTACTTACACTAATTAGTTTCTTCTACACTACAGGTTCAACGTTGTCAACATTAGTCATGATAATTGTTTGTTTTAAATCTTTTCCTGATTTTCAATCAATCAAGATTCAATATCTACAAGATTTTTGCCATGAATGTTAGTGATAATCACAATTAATTTTATATACAGAACTCTCTAGTCTATACTAGACTGACTAGAGGTTAGTATATAGTCTAGTCTTATACTATAGACTATAGATCTAGATTCTAGTATAGATTTATCTTTTAAATTTGATTTATTTTGTACACTAATCATTCTCTAATGTAACTACATATATAATAACACTAAAATACATAGATACATTAAAATACCAAGATTGTGATCCTGAAACTAAACTAGATATAGACTAACTCACTTACTCACTGAGTGAGTTACTAGATCTAGACTCTAGAATCACACACACAAGACACAGTCAGTGAGTCAAAGTGACTGAGTCAGTGAGTGAGTCTACATTAATTGATTAAATCTAGACTAAAAGTAAAACTGTATAATACCGAGAAATATTTCTATTAATTTAACTAACCCATGTATTTTTCGGCTGACATAGAAAATCTGTGATCATCTAGTGCCATCTCTGAATATACTTATATCTAATGATGAATGCCTATAACTCTCGCTTTTGAGCCCCACATCATCGTAGCAACAATGACATCAAATCCTGATGTGCCACTCAAACGAAGCTACCGGCGGGAAAGATTATAATTAGTTTCGTAACTTTTGAGGTGCCATATTTCTTGTTCGTTAAATCCATTCGTTATTTTAAACATAATTACCAGTGATAATTATTTAATTATTTTTATGTAATAACGTGTCATAAAAAAACATAAATTTACAGCCACCAAGCCATTATCAGGTCAATGCAACAATCTAACCGCTTTTAAAAGTGGTCTGTATAGGCTTAGACATTCGGCAGGCGGCGCCACACAAAAGCTAACCAAACGATCCATGAAAAGAAAAGCTGTGAAGTTAGTAGCGGTGCACTTCTCATCTCCTTCCTGGCTTACGGTGAAGTTAAACGAGCTGTGACTTAGGAGCTGTTGTTGAAAAGTTGTCTGGATCATCGTTGTATGGATTGTCTGCTCTAGGATTAAAACGGATTTATTGTCCAATGGCAGTATGACACTGAAGTTGACTTTCTGCTGGCTATCGTTTTGTTTCTTCGCAGGTGAGTAGACTGTAGTCTAGAGTCGTCTGTACTGTTTGTTTGTCAGTTTACTTGAGGTGAGACTTGTTAAGTATTTTGTTCAGCTGTGTGTGTGTGTGTGTGCGTGTGCGTGTGGGGGGTGCATCTGATACTTATTTAAAATAAGCGTAAACATTTGATCTTTGCGTAGATAATACTTATTTACAGACAACCAGCGTTGTTGAGATCTTTTATTTATAACCAAACTCCCAAAGATCTCTGTTTTAATGACTGCTTCAAATACTAGAAATAGTGGTTTTATCCACTGACTGATGCAATTTCGTGCTTACTCTATAGATCTAAAGAGTAAAGTCTATATCTATTTAGACTATTATAAACAATTACAGGTACTACCAAACTTAACACTAGTGATTCGATTATATTTTATCTGCTTAACTGGGAAACCAACTGGAGCTTATATCTTTTCCATCAGGAACTGGCCTGATATGATCTGTTTTCTCTGTTGAATTGAAATGAAACTTGTGTTAATAGGTCCAATCGCATGTCTGGTGTTGAGTATGCATGCTACCATCAAGTGCAAGCTGGCGTTATTGATCAATTTTGTTATAAATATCATATTCTATGCCACCAACAGGAGTTAAAATAGCTGTTATCAGTTCCATTTCATCCTATATTTTGCATATTAAACATGCTACAGTTCAGTAATTCTGTGATGTGATGATCAAGATAGGAAAAAATTTAATGCAAAAATATTACACACTGCATAGTTTTGTTGAGTTCCTAGGTAAATGTAGACATTTGTCATTTCGGGTATTCACAAACAAATAAGGGAAAGATACTAACAAAAATGAAATTTGTATGTTGTGGTAACTGTTTATCTTAGAATAAGGATAGTAAACAGCAAAATCTGTTGAACCAATAATTTTATGATTTGCTGGTACGTAACATGGTCATATAATATACATATTTAGTTAAAGTGTTATTTGTTTTGCATGATTGTACACGTGAATGGAGTGTTAGTCAAATGGTGACCCATACCTCTATTAAAATAAAAGATAACTCTTAGTTTCATGAAATTAGTTCTTAAGTCGCTGTGCTATTTGGTATGTGTGTGTGTGTATATATATATATATATAGATTGATAGCTAGATAGATGTGCATGCTAACTCATCAAAATGGTATATTAGTCCAATTTGTATTGAAGAATGCTGAAGGAATATCAATTTACCAAGTTTGACAGCGAGAAACACACTGACCTGTAAACAAGAATGTATTTTACTGAGTGCAAAATAGCTGACCTTGATCTTGTTACAACAAACAAAGTTTATATCTGAGTGATAGTCCTGCATAGAAGAGCATACTTTGATTAGGCAGTCTTATTTTGCTATTCAGTTTCACATATTCATCCTGGCTGTGTTCTGATTATAGTGGCCACACTGGGATGGGAGGGAGGCCCCATTAATTACCAGCTAGATCTGGTGACAGCTTCAACTATTTTCTTTTATGGTATACTGAGTGAAAAAGTAAATCAGTATGCAAACAAAACTGAACACATATTAACAACATTTTCTTGATAAATTATTAATACACTGTTATTTTATATACCCCACTATAAAAATACTAGTAAGTGTTCTGTCTGTGTGTGTTCATATATATATATGTATATATATATATAATATTGTGTGTGTGTTTTATTTAGTAGACCTAAACTGAATTTAAATAAGAATTATAAATTGTCCCTATCACAAACAAAAATGTCAACAGTTAAATATTTAAAACAAATGGTACACATTATGAAGTGAGATTATATTTTGAACTTATACTGAAAAATCAGTTATGAGCTCTTTCTGGAGCAGGTAGTGATTCTGATATTGAATACATAATAAAAATACACACACATCATTCATGAAAACAAACTTGCACTTATTCAAATAATATGTTTTAGCAGGATGTAATTGTAGCTTTATTTGTATAAATAATTGTTCTTTTCCTTGCCGATGTACTGTTTCAATGAAAATACTTAACAAGATCTTTGCATTCCCAGGTAGTGTTCTTGGTAAGTTGTTCTTTGGTAATTAAAAAGATTTGATGGGTTAGGGAGAAGAATGTCAGTCTGTATAAACACTTCTCTGTGAGAGTGTGTTTTTCTCTCTTTCAGTCTGTATGTATATATATATATATATATATATATATATATATATATATATATGTTGTTGTTTTTCTCAGCAAACATAGCCAATTCCCAATGGACCTATATTTGGGTTGCCTTAAGCCCCACACCTTTCTAGGGATATATATATATATATATATAGAGAGAGAGAGAGAGATGGGGGTGGTCAGAAGAAAGGACATATATATATTGTGTCTGTTAAATCTTTATTATATTACATATGTATGTTTTGCTAGTTGTTGTATTTGGGTTGCCTTAAGCCCCACACCTTTCTAGGGATATATATATATATATATATAGAGAGAGAGAGAGAGATGGGGGTGGTCAGAAGAAAGAGGACAAGTACTATATATCTGTGTCTGCTTAAAATCTTTTTATTTCTAATATTACAATGTATGTTTTGCTGTTGTTGTTTGTAATAGGTTGTTAGAGTCATCGTCAAACCAAAATAGATTTATTTAATATATATTTAGAATAATAGAGAAATGTGTGGAAAGAGGACAAGTACTATATATCTGTGTCTGCTTAAAATCTTTTTATTTCTAATATTACAATGTATGTTTTGCTGTTGTTGCTTTGGTTTAATATTTTATGTATAGAGTACATCAGTCAAACCAAAATAAGCATTTATTTACATTATGCTTTTTCTCAGAATCTAACCTAATGAAATGTGTGGAATTCGAGGTGCACTATTTGGTTTTGCATATTCGATGTTAATCTAATTATCATCATGGTTTATGTAATGGGCGTCTAGAGAAATAATTACAGTGAAGAAGGTAAACAATACGCCTGTTTATAAAAATGCATATGAAATAATAATAATGGTGCTAAATGGAAACAGATAGAGTCGTATGCAGGTTTTGTAGTAGTGGTATTAATGACTAATTTGAGGCAAAACGATGCACCGGTTTGTCAAAAGAGATATATCTCATGACAGTCAGGTTTAAATTAATCCATCCTGATGTTTAGCAGAACCGATAAACTCACACAGGTTGGCTCTAATGATAACCATTCCAGATAATTGTTTCTTAATCCGGAAGAGACGCAGTCTAACAGCTGTTTCCTAGACAGACTGGGGCACTTCTTCATTATAAACTACGCCTTACTGGTAGGAACCAGACTATTGTCAGACAAATGGGAATAGTAAATCATTCCTGCATGATGTCACTTGTTTATCAAAGAAACATTCCTACGTTTTGTAGTACGAACACTTTCCAGAAGATGAAGACGGCCCATAGTTACTTAGAGCCATCAGTTTTGTCATGTTGGTATTAAAACTTCATCTCGAAGCTACACACACACATCACTGTTGTTAGTTTTTGTTGGTAAACATATTTGATATTTGGGAATCCACGTTGTGGTGTCTGTTGACGTTCAGTGTCTTGGTGTAGAAGAAATGAAGAAATAAAACACAAAATGTCGCAAAAGTTACACGTTAGATATAATGAGATTTGACTGGTGTAAGTGTTGTTAAGCTTGGGTTAAAGTTGTCTGAAGACTATATAATTTTGAAAAGGGTTTTATTAATAGTTTTGTTACCATTATGCAGTATCCGTGTACTGTACTGTTAGGAGAAAAGTAGTTTTAGGTGAACATGCAGAATATATTGGAACTGTTTACCAGTGTATCATAAATGTTAATAAAATTGTTATATTAGCTTAATAATTGCATAATGCCACTTCAATGATTCTGTAACAGAGTGACTGGTGGCAATTAAAATTACCATTTTTATGGCTTGTGGATGGAGCAGATTCAATTAACCTGGTAAACTAACACTGTCACTGCTATCTTTGGTAATCAACTGAATTGTGTTTATTAAGTGGCATGATTGGGTCCACCGTTTGACTTATGGCTTTACTAATAAAGTTTACATTCTTCCATTAGAAACATTGACTTTCAGTCATAAATCTGTGGAAATGTATGGCTGCCAAAAATAATTTATATTGGAGTGCTGAGTTTGGATCCATAGAAATAAAGATTGCTCATGTTACTACTTTACCAGTGAACTTGGGTCCATTAGAAAGTCAACCGGAAAGTTGAGGGCATCCAGTCAGTTACTGGTGATGGTGGATGTAGTTTATCAGTCTCCAATATATATGAAACAGTTTGTTAATAGGGACTCAAAGTGCGTTTTAAAAATCGTGACTCAAGGTTGCTATCACCCATAAATAATGTTCTTCAAATTATATTGTCTTATTGTGATTATCACTGTACAACTTGTTTTGAATGGCTCTTTCTCGTAATTGTGCTTTATTAAATCATTATTATTATTATATTAGTTTTGCTTTGCAGATATGTATGTTGTATAGTCGTGATTTCATTATAGGCTGAAACTTGACATATGATGAATATATTTGTTGTATTTATGCCTGGGTGTTCTTTTTTTTTTAAAGCGTGTGTGTGCGTGTGTGTTGGTGATTATAACTTGTGAATATTTATGTAGAATGACTGTGCTAGTTTGACAAACTCTTGACATTGATCTGTGTAGATAGCTACAACCAAAGATGATGAACTTGATGAATATACAAGGTCACGAGGTGTTATATATGCGATGTCCTCCTCCATTTGACATTTCTTCATTGTCAACTGGGACAATGTCTTCAAATATTGGCAACATACAAGCCAATTATCCAATGACATACTGTCAGTTTAAGTTGCCATGCATCCAATGTGTTAGTGTCATCTGATCAGGGATGTCGACTCTGGGATGGGTAGGAAAAGGCATACATCCATCTACAAGGACTTGTTGCAATGATGGAAAGTAACTCATCACCCTAGCATCCTCATACCTGCACCTATGCATGTGGTGAATTGTTTGACTGTGCGCAGTGACATAGTAAATGATACATGGTGTATGAAGGGTGTTTCATCTCTCACTTAGTCTTATTACCGCTTGGCCCATTTAGCCTATCGCTTGCCCAGAAGTGATCGTAAGACGTTAATCATCATCATGGTAAATATATACAGGGGGCGCTCCAGTAGTGCATTGGTTAGAATACTGCATTACAAACCTCCAGGTTGTGAGTTCGAATCTGGCTGATACCCGTCTTTGTGGGATTTGTTTCCTGTGGCAGCAGCCCCTCGGCCATATGTCCCCTGTGTATCCAGCACCGAGGCTAAACAACTCATCACACACACACACACCTGATAATATATATACTCTTAGGTGTCTATCGATCACATCATTATAAAATCAGTGATAATAAAGTCATTTACATTTCCTGATTTGATATATGGAAATAATGTAGTTTTCACTCAAATGAACCTTAACTCATTTTGAATCCTGATATTACGTTGTTTCCATTAAAAATTAAACTGCCTGCCATATTATTATGCGGCAATATAATGTTGTACATGAGAATCTCTTAGAGCCAGTCAAATTGTCAGTGACAGAGATTGTTTATGGTTAGTTTTTGATGACTGTTTTACAGTTTTGTATTACAACCCAAACCGTCTTATACTGAAAAACCAAGAAAATTATCTACATGATTATAACAGCTCTCTCAAACTACCTCAGTGGATGTATGGCAGGTTTGAATTATAGACTATATTATAAACCATTCCTGTGCTTCTTAGACAGTAAAGGTAATTATATAATGTATAGTATTAGTAATTTGACGAGACTGCTGCGCTGTTTACACAGGTGTTAATAGAAACGCTATTTTTAATCACGATGTTACTACCATTTGATGTTTTTACCTTTTACAAGTTGTATTTGTCTAACACGTTGAGTCACAATACGTTTTCATGATCAAGTGGACTAGTGTATTTCATTACGCAACAGTATGGATCACGTAAACTTAATTAACTCCCAGTCTGCTTGTAAATCTTACCTCAGACTTGGGCATTTCTAAAGTCTCAGGTGGTATGCGGACAATGTCTTTTAAGTGTCCTTGCTGATGATTGATGTTTTGTGCACATGATGGGTCGAGCGACCTCCAAAGTTAATAAAGCGAAGCCAAAGTTTAAACACCCTTCAGGTATGCCCACGCCTAGGTTCGAACTCAGGTGGCAGTGATTTGTAATCCAACGCGCTACCAGTTAGACCACGGAGGCGTCCTTAAGTGTCCTTCGTGGTGGTATACAATATCAGTCAGTTAACGTCAGTTTAAAAAAACTCACCTAGCCCATCAAGTTTGTATAATTCTCCTATGCTTTACAATAGATATACACATTTTATTGTATGCCCCTACAAAGTATATATGTTTATATTAAGTTGTTAAATCCCGATGTATGTTACTTCTTTTTTAATTTATCTTCGAGTCAGATTTGATCAGTTCATCTGGTTATAGTGTCTGCGCGTTCAAAGGTGAAAACTGCTCTCTTTGAAGCTTTACAGAGTGAGATCGGAATGGAATGTGGCCCATGAGGTCGGCACAAAACAGTCGTATCCACAACAACAATAAAAACATGACCAGAAAAAGATGAATAAAATTACATATTTCTTACACGTGGAATGGAATTAGGATCAGATAAAAAAAATGGGAAAAAACTAATGCTGATTAACCTCCTGGCGGCGTGGTGTCCTGCAGTGATGGTAATGTGTTATTAATTTATGGGGTGGAATAAAAATCTCGGATGAAAACTTTTTTGAGGAATTCCAACTGGAATGCCGTCGGTGACTTCAGATTTGATGTCACGTGACGGTTGAGAACGAATCCCATAAAAACAGGCAACATGGGGGGGGGGGGTTCTTGTATAAACCACCACGATGACTGCTGGATTTGTGGCGTCTAGGCGGAAGTTTTCGAAAGAGTACGCCTTATTGCCTGTTATATTATTGAATAGATCGGTCATCAGTTTTGCCGGTATCTCTCTAAACGGTGACTGGTAGCTGACAAGTTAATCAAATACCGTGTTTGTGACAACATCAAACTTTACAGGGCCGAAGATAATATAAGCCTATAGGGATGCGCGGATCATAATTGCCACACAATAGCTGACACAGGGATGATGGCGTTTTGTTGTACAACCTGGAGAAACCTATACAAAAGGTTCAGGTGGAAAAGGGAGAGTTTTCTATTTTGTTGAACAAAAAAAAACACAGTGTTTTTCACCTTCACAAAGCAGATTAATACTGTTAAAACACCCGCGCAGATTCATGTGCGTGCGCAGGCGCCCGCTATCTCTGCAACATTGCCAAATTATTATCTGCATGTGATTACTTCCCGCAGCCCGTCTAGGTTCTCTACCCTTAGTTTATGCATGTTGGGTTACTTAGTGAGGTTTCAAATACCTTTCATTGGACTTCAGACATTAGCTCATTTAATTAGCGTTTCAGTTGGTGCTTTTCGCAAGAAAAAACTGGGCACCAGAGAGACATTAGGGCATAAATACTTAACGTATAGGTGTAGGTAAATAATTTGAATGTCCTATATCCATAATGGATTCATAGAATTTCATTGCGTAGACATAAATTTTTACCTTCTCATAAGGGTTTAACAATAACACACCATGTGGTGTGTAAATATTGTTCATCTAATAATGAATGATGAAGACAGGCTTTGTTGAATGTATAAATATTGTCTCGGTGTTTGTGTGGAAAACAACGCTGCACTTGGTCCTGTTTTAATGTTGTTAGCGTGTAGAGACAGGTTGTAAAAAGGTCCTGGCTCAGAGAATCCAAACTTTGGACTGAATACGGTATTACTAAGAGGTCTGTCTGTCCGTCTGGTAAGATATCATTTACCTTTCGTTTATATAAAATTTACGAAATGATCTACACAAGATTTGTCGTTTATGCTAGAAATGTTTCAGTATTTTATTGTTATTTTCCTTCATTTTGGAGTCTACTTTACTTGGCTATGGTTCTTGTTAAGACTTAACCCAGCCAGACTGACCTTTCTTCCTTCTCTCACCAACATTCAACAGCTGGAAGATGTTTGAGTGGTTAATGCTGGTAGAAATGCTCAAAAATGAAATATTTATGACATACCATCCTAGTGAAGTGATTTGCAGGAGATGGGTTACAATATACTCCTGGACCATAATGGTGCTATTTACCTTGATCCAGATCCGGTGATCTATAGCTGAACGTGTCTTACTGTCCGTATATATATCTGTATTAACAATCAATTAACAATCTGCACCAATTTAATGATAGTACCATTACTGTATCTTCTTCAACCTCCAGTCACACTGGTTCCCCACTAACATCACATGTGAGGAAGCAGTCCGACATATTGCACGGGGAAATGCAGTCATATGAATCAGACAGCCCAAACCCAACGGGGCACCAATAAAGGCACCAGGGGAAAAATAACAGGGACAGGGTGCATCCAAATGTGGGTAGAGCGTAGCGCCCTCAAAAAGGGCCCTATCTGGAACACTTTCTGGGATATGAACTCTCCACAAAGCCTCAAGTTTATTAAACTAAATAATTATGTTGATTATTGTTATCTAGATGTACATGGCTTCTGTCTTGGTAAACTGTTCTGCACCTTTTCCGCATAATCTGACAGGATGAAAAAACTCCCACTAGCAGATGTATCCTAAAATTTTGCCAAACTAAATGTATAGTTATTAAGCTAATTCTGTAACTTAAAAATGAAATGTGTCAAAAATTAAATATGGATTTTTTTTAAATGAAGTAAAACAAATTACCTCCTCCGCAAGAAATGCAGTTAATTATGAATCGCGCCCTAAATAAACATTCCACAAGACGCCATTCCTGGTAGTTCAGGTAGATAGTGGAATTTATACCACCAGCTATTTTCATTCCAGCTCTTTTGCTAATACCTGTGCTGGTGCCAGTAGCTGTCAAACTAAATTGAATTAACTGCAAAATGTTTATAAATAAGATGTATATTTTCGCTGGCAGGCACTCAAACCAGGTACTTTACACGGCGCACACGTCATAGCATCTAGTCTTTAATTACAGCTCTGGTTAATGTTCACCTGGTTGTTTGTATTGTAAATATACAACTTAAAAGCATCGTGGCCTATATGATGCTCTGGTTAGCCCATAAAAACATATATGTATATATATATATTTATATATATATTAAATACATATCATGACAGCGTACAAGTGATGACTTAGCGTAATGTAAGAAGACGCTGTGTTGATAATTGCGCTCGTGAATACCTGTATCACTTAATGTGCTGACAGTAAGTGTTACACCTGAACAGCTCGAGGCTAGTCTGTTTAATGTCTATCCCCAGGTAATTGTGCTGTGATTGAATGCTGCTTTTTATCACCCGAATTACACCTAGTCGGCTTCTGTTTACAGTATCACGCCGGAAATTACAAAGTCACGCCGAGATTTATGCGAAAATACCTGTAAATGGATAACGCCGAAACCATTGTTCGTTTGTTTAACCGTGCCGTGGCTTTTGACGAAGGTTATCTCTTATATGCGGCCAGAATTTATGCCGTTCATGGAAACGATGAACAGCACAGGTTGATGAGCCCATCTCATTTCGATAGACCTTCTCCAGGCTGTGGAGTATCAACCCTGAAATAACAATTAGGGCTGCATCTAAATATTTACATTAAAAACATTAGGTGTCCTAATCCTATCCCAGCTGATTCAAACTGTTGCTGCTCGTGCATCGATTGAAGACGAAATTGAAACAACAGGGTTTGAATGGCAAGTCCCTCCCTCTCAGTTGTCAAAATTATAACACGGTGTACTGCCTAATATTTGATTCGCGCCGAGGAAGTGTCGTTCATATTTCATGAATATTCATAGTACACCATTGAGCTATCATTTGACCGTCCGTCTGTCGAACAAACACATTGTAAGTGTTGCCATGATGATGTTAACGATGCCTAATTAATGCTAATAGTTCTTGGCACGCTATCTGCCAGTCATCTCTGAGCCGTTTTACTCGTGTTCGGGAGTACCTTGTTATTTATTAACTTGATTGATTTTTGTGATGTTTTTTATAAGCTGGCTGTCGGTGAGTGTTTCTTAAGCCTGTATGGTCGGTGGTCTTACAACTGCTACGCGTGGCCGAGAGGGATCCTTCTTTATGGGCAGATAAGATGATCACACCTGAGCATTTGCTTAAAAGATGCGACACGACGCGGACACGGGTAACAATGGAATCCGATCCCCACAACTTGGACTTCGTTTCTGCCGGTCGATCATTATCTACAACGGTAATATTAATATTATTATCTCCTTCATGTTACCACGCACTTGGATCATATTTCAGTCTTCCTGCCATCCGATGGATGCCGGCCGTATTTGTAATAATTATGCTCTATTTGTACTTCACACGGATAATATATTGTGGCCGTCTTATCTACGATAGCTAGCTGAACGTTATTGAAAAAAGGATCCAGGTTGTCGTAAATTAATCCCTCGTGGAGTGGCTGCCAGGCTTTAAGGCCTTGCCCGCTGAACATCCCGTCCTTTGGCCTTCTCGATAGCGATTCTGGATTCGAAGTATCCCTCAATGTTACAAGGAGCAGCGCCCCAGAATAAACCGTATTGCATGAGCTGATCTGTTTATAATCAAATTAAGACCTTGTGACATATATATATATATATATATATATATATATGACGCTATGTTAATTTCCCCCTGTTGTGTGATTAGTGCGTTAATAACATGGTCTTTAATCTAGCTTCTAAGAACATTTTATATTGTTTAAGATAATATATACTATATAATAAATATAATAGTAAGCGATAGAAAAATTATGTTTGAGGTTAACTTTCGACCAAATATAAAGAAATTTGAAATTGGATTTTATTTTCTTGGAAATAAAACATGATCAAACACGTAAACAGATATTCCATTGTTTAATTAGGTCGGTTTGTTAAGTCAGCTGTCAGCGTCGGATATATTTGACAATGCTATGAAAGATAGTACTTCAGGTACTGTCTTATTTGGCTTTGTTAAATCCACAATTCAACAGGTGAATGCACATACAAATAGACGTATTTACCGGACAAGGCTACGCCAGAAAGAATGTTAGTGGATTATCCAATTGAATGGTTAAGCACCGTTTCATCAGCGCCGCACTCTGTATACATACTTAGTATTAGACAGACAACCGTCTAGCCGTCCAAAATGAACGACCACACATTGACGTGGACGGCCAGAAAATACACTGGACGGCCTAAATTTATATAAAATATGTCCAGTTAAATTGTTGTTATTTTAATGTATTTAAATGGCTTAGATGGAGTGCTTCTGGGAGTATTCGAAATTTTCGGGGAGGGAGGTGGGCCTTAAAACCCCTCACTTACTCGCAACTGCTGTTTGTGTATTTTCCTCACCATCGGCCATTCTCAATTGCCGGACTCCCTCAATTAATTTCCTGTCTAACACCCTGTATGCGTGTCGCACGTTTGAGGTCGATGTTGGCCTTTGACCTTTGGAAATTGTGACCTCTATCTAGGTCGAGCGCTGCCCCGTTGTCTGTTAGTTGTAGCAAAGGTGCGATTAAAAGGTGTGTTTATTATTCTACCTTCCCAGAGACTGGCTGTAGTAGTGGCCGGTGCGTTATGTCTGGTAAACACTTTGTTAAATCGGGCTTAGATGCCGGTAAAAGGTCTGTAAAACCTGTCTGGTCTCTGTAGGAATGTCGCAAAAATAGCCGTCAGAAGGAGGGGAAAGTTTACCGTCAAGTGCCGGTAGGAACTGAATGGTGTTTGGGGCGTGTATAGTGACTGACCAAAGTACTCCCTTTAGAAACTCCCTACCTTCATACCCCAATCCACCCTCCCGGTCTCTCTCTCATAGTGTGTGTGTGTGTGTGTGTGTGTGTGTTCTTACGCGTCAGTGCGTTTAGTAATGTATGGAAAGGCCCAGGCAAAAGTATTCAGGAATCATGCCAAGAGTGGCAGATGGTCGCACATGGACACGCACGCGCATAGACACGCTCACACACACACACACACAAACGAGCGTAAACAAAACATTTATGCGTTAAAACACAACAAGCAAACCCCTGTATTCAGATATAATATGACCTCGTATGGCAATGACGGGAGCGTTAACGGTTAAGTTAACATCGACACCGTCCGGGTTATATACCACGTTATGGCTGCTAGTCTCCTATCCGTGGTTAATCACCGTTAATCACCTTAATATCCCATAACTGTCACCGAGTATAACGAACGGACAGGTAATCTATAACAATACATCATGGCAGTCAGAAGAAACGTCCAGTCGATGGCTAGCCCGATGTCCGTGCTCTATACTGTCACTGTGATCTGTAATCACGATCGACAGGTGACACTTGAGGTCGGGACAGGTCAGATGTCAACTGATATAGGACACGGCACGTCTAGCACACGAAATTCTCATGACGAATCCATTAGTTTGAGGCCAGATCTCGTCGTTACGGGTCGCCGGTGTGTTTTGTGTGTGTGCGGTGTATGTGTGTCGATGATTTAGTTTCAGGGAGCTCGGTCTCCTGATGATTGAGTTTATTATTCTGCTGTATGATAGGCAATGGTTTTATGTAGAGCGGCGTGTGTTTCGTTGCTTTGTCGGGTATCCCAAACGGAACCCCCTCCCCGAATCGACGACTACAACAACATTAACATCATCGGCGTTGTTGTTGGTGGTGGCGCTGTTGTTGTTTGTGGTTTGTTATCGTTGTTGTTATTTGCGGCACAATTTTGTTTATTGTTTACCTTGGCAAACTGTACAAATCTGACAGTTTATGGCCTAAATTATAGTGACGGTAAATGTCGGGAGACGTCACCAATTGATGTGGCTGTTTATTATTTAATAGAAGTTAGTGCCTGATGTTTTCATCTAGTCATTGTTGGGCCGTCCATTGTCTGTAGCTCTATGTCTCTGTCTGTTTGTCGTGTGATGTATTTCGTCCCCGCCGCGTATTTAAATGTTTAACAGCGGTCCTCTCTGGTTCAATGTCACCGTGGGCCGATATATATATATATATATATATATATATATATATATATATATATATATATATATATGTCATACTGAGGGATCCGTACTGGAGTTTGTAAATAATGTTCATGACGATATAGATTCATTTATGCACCGTTTGCCAGCAGATACCGCTCACTATGGCGTTGTACTAGAAGACCGAATTAAGACTTTTACCTTAGATTTATAATACTGTAACATGTCTGTACATACAGCGTGTCATCGTGACTCACCTTGACATATTACAACACATGACACACAGTAACTAAAAAGTATCGTAATCATGATAGGATCAGATTTATCGTGGCGTAACTATTAAATATCTTCACACACCGTCACAAGCACATATTAATACACATATTACAACACAATTATCACCCATTACAATGTATGACACGTTACATGATATAATTACTCAACATGTCACGTCATATATGTATATACAACAATATACAAAAGATGTTTGTATGATATTATGGTTTATTCAGTAAAATTGACAAATATCTCATGTTGTATATATCATTACGACATTAAAGAAAATTTTCTCACCAAAAGATAACAAAAAAGTGGCCTTTTTATGAGAAAGTTCTCACAAAGGTCCTTAAGTTGTTTCATTTGATTTTTTTCTCTTTGTCGGCTAAGCTACAGGCACACTGTAATGCCGAAATATAGAAAATAAATGACAGTATTGTATGAATGCTGGTCTTAAACGCTGACATTGTCAATGGTAATGCACCGAAATAAAGTGTGGCGAGGTGATTTGTTTGTGGAGCACGAACGACTCAGGAGCGTGGCCCCGATATTTATGGATGCCGAATATGTTTCAAAACGCCACTATATGGATTTTATTCTGTTACCAGCGTTTCCATGTCAGTAATTCCGTCAGCCGAACTGATGGGAGCTTTGTGTGACAGCGACTGAGTGTAACCACGTGTAGAAAGCTGCTTAATTGACGGAGTGGTTCCTAAAAGTAAACACTGCAAGTAGAAAGGTTTTTTTAACCCCTCCATAGACTTTATTACTTACACAAAGACGTTCGTCGCCGTTCCTTTGACCGCCGCGCTTAGTTAGCACGTCACCGCTAATGCCAGCTCGCAAGGCCTTCCATTGGCCACAAGGACGTGTCTATATATCCAGTGAATGTTTGCTTAACATTTGACTTACGTTTGATTTAACCGTCACACGATTACAAGACTGATAATGAACACCTGCACCTGGCGGTAATATAACCAGAAACGCTGACATCTCTCTTTCTCAGTGAGCTCCGGTGGCCTAGCTAGCGGTTAAGCACCCGGCACTTGGTGTCAACGGTCACAGGTTCGAACCCCGTAAGAGGTCGAAACTTTTCCAGGGATTAATTTCTCGGCTCACTACATCGTGGGTGGCTGACCACGTTAAATGGCGCTGCCGTCTTCACTGAATTATTTAAAATAAAGGGGGACGTTAAAAACCCCCTGGAGACGTAAAACACTCTGGCAGTGGCCACCCTCGGGGTATTTCGGCTCCATCTTTCCGTACTGCTCCCCTGAGTGGTGGGGGAGGAGTATCTCAACCACTCCAACATAGAGGCTGTGCCGAATAAGCGACAGTCTGGGGATTCTCCCCGAAAAACAAAACAATTTTAACAATCTCTCTTACTCTCTCCACTTTGTCAAGTAATGTTACTGATCTGTAACTCTGATTAGTAAAAGCTTAACTTGTTTGTATTGGAACTGTTCTCTTATATCAGTACGTGGGAGGTGAAGTTCTGATCCTTGTTTGTCACATCTCTCTCTCTCTCTCTCTCTCTCTCTCTCTCTCTGTGTGTGTGTGTGTGTGTGATTAGGCGCTGACAAAGACGATCACTATTCGTGAATACGAACTCTTGATGAAAATGAATGAACTAATTTATAGAATTGCCAACCAGCCGAGGTGTTAAATGTTGCTGAATGTTATGTCATTATTGTCTATTATCTCTCGTCATTATTTAAATTAAACGGTGATGGAATCGCTCGAAATCGATTCTTAATCGATCACATCCGTCGAAGTAGGATTTATATCGCGATTGATCCAGACCGCGAATAATCCGTGTGTCGCGGACGGTCTTTCAGATAATACACAGCTCTATATTCTAATTAATCAATAGTCAATTAATCAGGAATTGACTGTATTGATGTTTTTATGTAGTTTTATTATTTTGTATAATAATAATAATGGTCTACCATCATTTACGAAGTCCCTAATTCTAGTCTACATTCGTCTATCAGTATCTATTGTTGACTGATAATTGGGGGGGGGGGGTTCCTGGTGTCAATCAGTACCTGTTGATCGACATCTCAGCTGTCATCTTTTTATTACGTCCAGTCACGTAATATTATATTTTCACTGTTCTGTTACAGCATATAGCAACACCAGATGGTTATAGTATCGTGTGAAATCGTTTAGATTTAGTTTACGGCTTTTGGATTTCAGCCATGTCAGGCAATAACGGGCTTTATATCGGTGAAAGACGGATATGGTAACCTGAAGGGTAT
The DNA here is from genome assembly GCA_025642065.1 of Paralvinella palmiformis. NCBI lineage: Eukaryota > Metazoa > Annelida > Polychaeta > Terebellida > Alvinellidae > Paralvinella > Paralvinella palmiformis. The sequence goes on along the minus strand of JAODUP010000192.1, from coordinate 487,372 downwards.
CACTTGTACACATTTCTTTCATTCTATCACACACAGAAACGCACACATTCCGGGCGCCTTAATGGCCAAACTGATAGCGCGGTTGGCCACAAATATATAGTACATGTGTTCAAACCCCGATCTGGCTATGTTTGATGGGTGTTTCATCTTTCACTTCACCTCATTATACATTTGGCGGTCTCTCAGCCCATTTAGCCTAACTTGTGCATAAAAGTGGCCGCAAAACAGCAATATTTACATCTCTCTCTCTCACCCACACACACACAGACACACACACACACACACACACGGGGGGGGGTTAATTGGGAGGAGATATTTAAGTATTAGCTTTTTAAATTATAAATATCTACTATCATTAAATATTTTGATAATATCGGACATCTGCGTGAATAAATATTTATTGGGGTTATAGGTCTCTTCTAAAAAATGTCCAAGGTGTTTTGTTTAAATTCATTTTAAAATTTCTCGCACTGAATGGCATTCTCACAACCGGAGAAGTTTAATTATCAAGTCTGACATTTACTGTTTTAGCTGTGTTTGTGTTGTGCGTGAGTGTGTGTTTTTTCCCTTTATTTATCGGATTGTGTTGGTAACAGTTTTTAGTTCGACATATGTAAATCGGTGCAGTTTAGCTGAATTCTATGAAATGCTGTCATTACGAATATCTGCGGTTTTTCTTTGATAATGGCTCGGCACCTAGATGTACCGTGAAAGTATCTGCGATTAAAGCGATTGCCTTTTGTGCTGCTGCTGGTGGTGATGGTACAGTGTGTGTGTGTGTGTGTGTGTGTGTGTGTGTGTGTGTGTGTGTGTGTGTGTGTGTGCGGTGATGAGGCGAAACAAAGTTTAATAGCCCCACAAGGCCACCGAGACATCGCAGCCGAAGTTTGATGCTAGGTGCTGGGTATCCAATCACAAGTCACAATGTCGTAGCAGCGCCATCGTCGTAAAGGATTTCGGCACACTTTGACTCGGATGACGACAAAAAACGTTTTCATACGAGAGCGGTGTCTAATCGTATTCAGGAGACACGTTTACATCGTTCACACACACACACACGCACACATCTAAGGACGAAGTAGTAGTGAGAACCGCCATCTCACCGACGGCGACGATACGATGTCAGGTAGACGTTTCGTATTGTGTCGATGATTACTGATTCGATGTGACATCCGTCAAAACTAATAGAAGTGTTATCATTATTATTAGCTGGATCCTGGATGGCTGGTACTAGATGATGAATGCTACACTGTCTTCATCTGCCGGGAGAATGTTTACACATTCGTCTTCCATTTAGTCTCTATATATAGTGTGGGTTTTTATTGGTTCGGGGGGGGGGGGAGAAGGAGAGAGAGAGAGTGTGTGTGTGTGTGTGTGTGTGCAATGACTTTATAAGATTAGCGTAACCATCTTTGACGTTTTATACTACAAACGCATTAACGGCGTATCCGGATGCAGTAATCAGTGTACATTGTTTTATGGATATAGATGTTATGCTCCCCGGATTCCAATGCCGGATGAGTCCGGGATTGAAACCAGAGACCCTCGTAAGGCCTACACTACCGGCTCTGTACCGTAGCTTAAATAAACGTGTGCTGTTGGTTATTTTACGGAGATAAAAGACTTGTAAAGGAATTGCATATTTTACACCGAACTCAGGGTACTTGTTAGTTCGGCAACCAGCCACGAGACGGCGCTATATAAACTCCGCAGCGGACTTCTCGTGATAGCAAGCGATTAAGTAAGCGTTAGAGCCTCTCCCTCTTTCTCTCTCGCTGATACTTTGTATCAACATTTCTCGTATATGATACACTGTTTCTAAACTGTTATCACGATAAAACTCCATTTCCACTAAAATGGGTCCGAAATAAAGCCACTAATATCTGGTCTCTAGATAAAAATGTCTGTTTGTGTATTCTGGCCCATTCTTAACGAGGTACCTTGTTCCCAATCAGAAGATACACTCGAGTTATTGTGTCTTGTCCACGACAGCTCACACGACTAGAGCTTAATTCTTACAGGTTTCACTACAAAGTGTCCGTTATCAGTGTCTGCTTTCTCTGTATCGTTTATTCTGTGTATAATATCAGATTTTCTGGGAAAGCAGCGTAGAAATTTAATTTACCAGTTTTATTACTTAAGCAGTCTAACCAGTCTGTCGAACTCCTTTACGCGTATGCCGTTATTTAATTCGCGCGTACGTACGCTCTCTATTCAGTAGACAACGCCCCTCCCCTCCCCCGACTGTGTTTATCTCTTCACCTGTCTATTTTCGTAAATTTTCGGAGAATATTTAATTATTCATTTTGCGCTTTGTATATGTTAGCTCGTCTGGGGGGTGTTTTTAGCGCATTAGGCATGGCGTTGTACACCTTTATGCTCACGGAATTTGTCTACGATTCTGTGCTCAAGTTGCGCCGAGCTTGATTTGTTCCCTTCTTTTTCCTGTGGAATATCTAATATCCTGTGGCTAATTTGATGCTCGCATGCGACGAACGCTGTCTTATGTTAATAATGCGTTGTTTGAAGTTAAGCCGACGTTTTGGTCTACTCTAGCCCGGGCTCGTCGTCTCCCGGAGGCCGCTCAACGAGAAGCTGGCTCTATTGTAAGCTAACACCGTTTGATAGATGGTTTATATTATGAACTCGGCGGCTACCGACTGTGTCTTAAAGTCTGTAGACAATGTCCATGGCTCTCTTGGAATCTGTTTTCGTCCATTATCCACCATCGCCTGTTATTTGGTGTTAATATTGTCCACCCACTCCCTACATTCACCCACTCCCCCTACACCCACCACCCACCCCCAGATTTTATCGGATCTGTGTGTGTCTTTATGGATTACATCAATTACTGGATATACTATATTTTGATAGAGATATAATGCCGTGATGGCGCAGTTAGTTAGAGCGTAGAATTGGCAACCAAAGGGGTCTCGGGTTCGAGACTCCGGAGCTGCAATGCCTTTAGATGGCGACTGGTTCAGTCGGCCAGAAATGAGAACCTGACAGGGCTTGGTGTGTGTGTGTGTGTGTGTGTATGTGTGTAACGCTTTGCGCCTATGGTGGCAGCTCGCGTTGTATGCTCCCTTGGGAGTTGAGTTGTGTGCTGGATTGTTACAAGTCTGAGTCAGAGGGCGCTATGTAAATATCACCTATTACTATTATTATTATAGTGTTGGTTATGGGAATTTGCCCTTTAGGCTACAGTTCAGTGCTCCTAAATAGTCGGCAACCAAAGGAATTTAAAACCCTACACATTCTGGTCCCAGTAACATGTCTTGTTTATATAATATATTTTTATTGACCAGATGCTTTGGTATCTCGTTGAATACGATTTTTGTGTTATGTGCCTGCTTGTTGATACTATTTCGGGCAGTAAGAAGTCCGTGTTGGGGTTGACTGTTAGAACGTTGTTGTGATACCAAACTTGTAAGCTTCAGGGAAAACGATTGTTCCATATAGATATAACAACGGGGCCATTACCAGAATTGCTCTCATCGTCATTAAATGACCTGATAATTACACATATATGGTACATACTTAATGTGCTAATGTGTCATCCCAATGGTAACTGTTTGGCAATAAAACGATTACTCCAGTCGTTCAGTGTGTGTGTGTGTGTGTGTGTTTACTACGTTGTATGATGTTTTGTTGAACTATGAAATACTATATGATATATTATAAAATGGTTTAGATTGAGATTGATATAAGATGGGTATTTTATGAGATGATTATAGTGTAATCAGGTGATGTTCTTTTATTTGTCATATCTCATCTGGTCTTCTTTTCTTATATTTGTTTATTGATATACATCTATTATATATTTGCTATATATATATATATATATATATATGTGTGTGTGTGTGTGTGTGTGTGTGTGTGTGTGTGTGTGTGTGTGTGTGTGTGTGTGTGTGTATTGTAGTGAGCTCCGGTGGCCTAGCGGTTAAGCACCCGGCACTTGGTGCCAACGGTCACAGGTTCGAACCCAGCAAGAGGTCGAAACTTTTCCAGAGATTAATTTCTCGGCTCACAACATCGTGGGTGGCTGACCACGTTAAATGGCGCTGCCATCTCCACTGAATTATTAAAAATAAAGGGGGATGTTAAAGACCCCCTGAGGACATAAAACACTCTGGCAGTGACCACCCTCGGGGTATTTCGGCTCCATCTTTCCGTAATGCTCCTCTAGGTGGTGGGAGGCTGAGGCTGTGCCGAATAAGCGACAGCCTGAGGATTCTCCCCGAACAATAAAACAACAACAATATATATATATATATATATATATATATATATATATGACGTTGTCTGTTTTACTTTTAGATATAATTATATTTGGATAATTATTATTATTGATATATAATGCGATTATGCGACCTTTTCTTACGATTCCAATCTGTTAAGTTTGCATAAAATTGCCAATGTAATAATGTGCTAAAACTAGACACGCAGTAAATTCTTGGTTAATGATATATCTTAATAATTAATATTCATGGCTACTGCTTCTCCTTAGCGTCATTCAAATTTGTAAACACCTATCAATTAACATTTAATTAGTACACAAGCTACTGTATGCTTTACAATAATAATAATAATAAACTGGAGAGAATTTCTCAAAAGTGAATTGGGTGCCTCCATGGCCTAACTGGTAGCAACGGTTGGCCACAGATCCATAGCACCTGGGTTCAAACCCCAGAAGAGTGTTTCCTCTTTCACTTCACCTCATCACCTTTGGAGGGAGGTTTCATTTAGTCTACCTTGTGCACAAAAGTGGCCGTAAAACGGCAAGATTTACATTTTTCACAATAGAGAATAGGACAGTAAAAAAATTATGTGCTCATCTTTATTATGTACAACTGAATAACAAACTGGATTGATGTAAACTGATCAGAAGTCGTAGGTCAAGTGAGATAGTAATATGTGATAAATAAATAAAATTGTTATTCTGCACAATGTTATGTTAACTTAATGTGAAATGTTCAGTGAATAAATTAGTACCAGAAGCCATCATGCCACAAATTCATTGGATTTACAATACACATATTGTGAGATTTATATCTTGGCATTAGTTTTGTTTTGGTCATGTCTTACTACTAATATAAATGTCTTAAGATGACCATCTTTATTAGTAAGTCATATGGAAGTGTTCTGTGTATTATTCATTAAGTGCGACATTATCGGTTTGCAGCTGTCTCTGCTGACACGCCATGCCAGTGTAAGCCTAATACATTCCTCTGCGAGCACACAGAAGCCGGCACCATCCAGAATACGGATTACCCGACCGGGAATTCCCCAACCAACCAGTCCAGTGACCAGGGCGTCACATCTTGTACCTGTATACCTGAGAGATGGGTTTGTGACCACGAAGAAGATTGTGACAATGGAAGAGACGAGGAGAACTGTGGTAAGTGATAAAAATGTTTTACACTATGTCATGTATGCATGTATAACTATTGATGCATCCACACACGCGCGCACACACACACACGCCCGCGTGCGCACACACAATATATATATATATATATATATATATATATATATATATATATATATATATACACACACAGTAATATTCTCGACATTGAGATTACAGTTAATCTTGACCTTGACAGTTTTAACTTGGTCAAATGTTGTTGGCTGACTGACCCCGATATAATAATAATAATAATGTATTTTTAATAAAGCGCCCTTACTAGCAGGAGCCATTCAAAGGCGCTGTACAAATAATATGTAATATAATAATATGTCTGTAAAAACCCTGTAAGTGATTTAAAGGGTAATTATTATTTATCTGTGAAAGCGACCTTGAACAGGTGTGTTTTTAGAAGAGACGACTGTAGGAGGATCCTTATAATAATAATACACTTTTATACAGTTACAACTTGACAGCAGTCACCAAGAGAAATGATATAAATGTGGGAACTATACACAATATTAATTAAATAACACTTTAATACTTTAAGAAATCCATAACATATATAATATAGTTTAGTTGTCACCGTATAATATCATAAACATGTATTTAGTATTATTCGTTGCCTACTTTGTTCATTTTGGGGCACATATAACAGTCATATATGACTTCGTTGTGTATATGTCTGACTTGCCAATGACACTACAATTGTTAAACTTGATAAAAACGAAACAGATAATTGTCAAACAATTAGTTTCGGTAGTTATCTCAGCGACTGTGACACAATGAAGTATTGTCCCTGGATGTCGTGTTATTATACAATTATGAATCATTTGATATACAACCTTGGACGCTATAGATACAGCATGTATTATTAATGTATAGTAGACGACTGCGCTGTTTATAGTACGGAGGCTGATGAAAACACGCAAATAGCTGCTAAATTGCCACATCATTCTATGGTTTCCCCCCCCTCCTACCAATTCGCTTCTATGCAGTGATAGAAATGTTGACACTGTGAGCATGCCGAGTGACGCAGATGACGTAGTAACAACGTGATTGTCATCAATTACGACGTCACACGCGTCCATTACGTTGTCGTAATTCTGTACGAGCGAATGTTGTCAGTTAGATTTTGTGTGTGGATATCGGCATTGTTTTCGTGGAACGGTTAATTGGCGAAGATGTCCACCAGAGTATTGGTGATCAATCCAACTTAACAGGAGCCGAATTATCTTGTAAACCTGGCGCCTCCGTAGTATAGCGGTAGCGTGTTGGACCGCAGATCACTACCACCCGTGTTCGAATCTCGGCATGGGCATATCCGAAGGTTGTTTCATCTTTTACTTCACCTCATTACCTTTGGGGATCGCTCGTCCCAGTTAGCCTACAATGGGCACAAAAGTGGCCTTAAAACATATCGATCATCATCATCTCTTGTAAACCTCGCCGCTAATCACATCTGAGACGTATCCCTTAGCAAACGTCATCCCACAAACGCAGGTACGGGTCCAATTCAAACCTGGAGCGCTGGAGGTTTGCGGTGCATTCCATTTATCGGCGTGCGTTTGGATTTAAGTACTGGGCATTTTAAGTAACCAGAAACTTAATAAAAACTAAAAAAGTGTATATATTACAACCCTATTTGTTCTGTACACTTTCTGTTTTTATCCATTCATTTGTCTCTATCGTGTCATCCGGGGCGCCTACGTGGTCTAGCGGTAGCGTGCTGGATCACAGACCATTACCACCCGTGTTCGAATCTCGGCGTGGGCATATCTGAAGGGTGTTTCATCTTTGACTTCGCTTCATTACCTTTGGGTGTAGCTCGGCCCATTTAGCCTACCGTGTGCACAAAAATGGCCGTAAAACATCAACCAACGTGCACGTTATCGGGAATTTTGTGCCGTTTGTGATTTCACTCAAACCAATACTTGTGCTTTATACTGATGCTACAGGTCGAAAACTAGATATGTTTTCACTGATATACGATGCATGTTTTTTTATAGTCTTGATGTTATTTCGGCTGTAGACTGTGTTCGGCCACAGACGTACGCCAACAAGTGTACATAGACTTGGGTATAGTTTGACTTTCTCTGTCTGCTCTCTCTCTCTCTCTCTCTCTCTCACTCACTGGATTAGTTTTTATGTTTGTTCTGTTTTCCATCTACATCAGCACATCGGAGACACGAAATACAGGCTTACATTGATAGCGGTGTTCCGATTTTGAAATAATCCACGGCGCCATGAAAAAATAACGGTTGCCGAAAGACATCTCTAGCTCTCTCTCTCACTCCCTCTCTCTCTCTCTCTCTCTCCAAACACAGCTGCCGTTCTATGGAGTACAAATATTTAGACATCTTGGAAGTATTAATGGTGAATAGACGTTCGTAATGGCAATAATTGTTGCTGTTGTTGTTGTTCATTCAGACCGGCAAGAAAAAGGAAGAAGGCCACCAGGAAATACGGGCGCATCCATGGCTTAACTGGTAGCGCGGTTGGCCACAGATCTATATCATCTCGGTTCAAACCCCGGCTGGCCTACGTCAGAAGGATGTTTCATCTTTCGCTTCGCTCCATTACCTTTTTGGAGGTCGCTCGGCCCATTTAGTCTACCACGTGTGCAAATGTGGCCGTAAAACAGCAACATTTACAACATTTACCACCAGGAAATAAGCTGTCCCTAGAACATTGGCAAAGCGAGATCTTATTGCGAGCATTATACTATATCTTGGGTGGCTCGTCGAGGGGGAAGCTGTCTCCTCGCCGCCATTATGGGCTTAATGTATGACGAACGAATTGTCGGTATATAACGTTACGACAGATAACATTGTGTAGATACGGCCGCCCAGATAGGATTGTCTACTTATAGTAGGTTCCTCATTATGGCGGTCTAAATGTTATCGGACGAAATCAAGCTTCCATTGTGCGACTGTGTGACGGTGCTATGCAGAATTTGTGTCGTTTGTCTGCTGTAGGTCGATCGGGTGGTCGTCGTGGGTAGCTGTTGGGGGGAGGGGGGGGGGCGATTAGACAGCTAGACAATCGGAAGGCGTGCGCATTGTACGAGTAGAAATGCATTTAATGCGCTGATCATCTTGTAAACAGGTAAACAACTACAGACAGGATTGCGTGCATTATACGATATGGATATCTGTATGTTTTTATTATTGTAACTGTCTGTGTTGCACGGGCATACCGATGGATATTCCGATGGCTCCGTGGTTAGGACGCTGCGCTGCAAACCACCGGGTTCTAGGATTGGATCCGTCTCGTACCCGGGTTTGTGGGTTGTGTTTCCTGACTGAGTCTCCCGCCTCTTGGCCATATGTCCCATGTTGGACCATGCAACGTCCGAGGCTATACTTAAATCAACTGGGCTCCAATGATCATGTAACATGCACCAAGATGTGCATGTTACATGATCATGGGCTGATTGTGAAGGATGATCCGTCATTGATGATGCCCAGGTGGGCAATCTGGCTGCCGACAGGATCGTGGAGGTACTGCACGATGAAGACATACCCCCCCCCCTTTCCGCGTATTACAGATGACTTTTCGGATGCAGTACGGTGATGAGAGAAGCTGTTTTATGTTGTTCGCGATCTAATAGTGAAATATCTAAAAATAGGCTTAGAGAAAATATGATAATGAATATTCATAACTCTACACTTTAACATATATTAAAATTTTGCTCAACTTCCATGATACGAAATGATCTTCTATAATAAAAATATATAATAATGCATGTTTATATAGCGCCAGAACCATGGAACCCTGTTCTGGGGCGCTGTACAATATTATTATCCTCAGATCTGCTTCACACCAGCACCTACCTCAACTCCTAACGGAGCATAAAACGCAGGCTGGCATTAAAGGCGCAAAACGTCACTCAAACACATAGCCATCACGTCCTGTCAGGTTCTCATTTTTATGAATGAGCGAACCAGTCGCCACACCATTGCAGCTCCCGGAGTCTCGAACCCGCGACCCTTCGACTACGAATCCTACGCTCTAACTAAATGCGCCATCACGGCTCTTGAACCGCTGATACACAGTCTACAGAACTTTATTGATCCGTAACTCTTATAGATCGGTGATTGTGACCAGTGATTTTGTGATTAAGGAACCATTTATATAATAAGTACTCTAAGCCTTTATTGGTCAGTATCTGGAAATCTTCCATTTATAAGTCAATACACCGTGTGTAACTTGTATACGACCTTTATATAATGACATATTCTACCTTTACGTGTATTTGAACTCTGAGATATATCAACAACGGTATCAAATCAAACTGTTTTCTATACCTGGATATTATTCGCTGCTAAAGTAACTGGTTTTTTTTGCCAAATGTTAAGCAGGAATTTAACCCACGAACACCGTGATTTGATAGGACCGGGCTGCAAAACTCTAGGTTGTGGGTTCGAATCGGGTTAATACTTGGGTTTGGGGGATGAATTCCTTAGGCGGTTCCCGATCAGTCATCTGTCCCGGGTGTGAAGAGTGCCTAGGCTAAACAACTCAACAATAACTCTCCCTCTCTGTGTGCGTGTGTGCGTGCGTGCGCGAGTGTTAATTGTTAAAATTGTTGGCCGTTTTGATACACTGATATGGAAATCAGATTAATGCAATTAGACAGTACCATATATGTATGTTACTTTAAAAAAATGATTGATTGGTTTGTTGACTGATTGGTTCTGTTAATCAAATGCAGTGTCGGGGGAAGGGGGGTGTTGGAATGCATTTACATTGGCCACTTACTGCCTATTGTAAGACATCTATGTCTATAACAGTAGTGTGAATTAGCTGTGATAGATGTCTTACAAAAGACTTCGGGAAAAATGATTTCGAAGCAGTTTAGTGTGAAGTCGCTATCGAGTTTATTATATCTTGTGCTGATGACTGTTTGCCGTGGAAAATACATTGAGCGGGCATAAACGAGAAAACTCACACGTTGTGTTTGTTGTTAATCAAGTTTATTGCTCCAGAATGTTGTGTTTTCCTGTAATTCAGCTGCATCTCACATATACGGTGTCTTTGCGGCAAACTGTTCAATCTTCTTCAGAAGCAAGTTGTGGGAATTTTTTACACCAATTCATTTTTTTTATTTTTATATCTGGTAGACAGTGAAAGCAAACAATTTATAAGAATGTATAAGAATGCATGTTTATATAGCGCCAGAAACAGGTAGCCCTGTTCTAAGGCGCTGTACAATAATAGTATACCTGACTCAGACCTGTTTACACCCAGCACACATCTCAACTCCCAAGGGAGCATACAACGCCTGCTGCTATTAAAGGCGCCAAACGTCACTCAAACACATAGCCATCACATGCTGTCGGGTTCTCATTTTTTTTTGGATGAGTGAACCAGTCGCCACATAACAACATTGCAGCTCCCGGAGCGTCGAACCCGCAACCCTTCGACTACGAGTCCTAGGCTCTAACTAACTGGCTCTAACTAGCTATCACGGCTCGATCACTTTTTGTGACACTTTATTTGTGTATGATGATATAGCATTATGTATAAGGACTAAGTACTGCACAGTGTGGTCTTTAAATTTTGTGCCATGGAACAAATGAATTCGTGCTATACAATGTTTTATCTCTCAAATTTAATGTTATGCCCAACTGAAGTGTATTTTACTCCCTACTATTTATCCGGTTTAAGCCAAAAGTCGGAATTAAACCACCATCTTAAAAATACACAATCCTTCTCACCTTACATTAAACAATTTAATGTTTTAGAAGCATAACTCCTTAGACTGTAAAATAAAGCATCAAATTTATGTTACTTTATACTACTACTACTACTACTAATAATAATAATAATAATGTATAATTAATAATAAGAATAATAGCCAGGATTGCATTAATTCCAGTTTTCTTCCGATACAGTATGATGTAATACAAATTTTGTTCAAATTGTAAGTTCAGTTCAGTTAATCATCACGACATGTCAAGCGAGATATAGTTGTACGATCTCTGGTCGTGTTTAATTTATTACAGCTTCATATCATATCGTATCTGTTACAGTGAGATTTGCTGCATGACTTGTCACCATTGAATTGATTATGTGTTACTGTCATATGGATCCAGTCACGCCATTTGTTCAAAGCGGCTTCACTGTATCACTTGTCTCGGCATGTTTAACGGTGTTCTGGTGACTATTAATACTAATTAGATTTAACCATACTGCCTCTCATACAGAACTTATACAGTATCATCTGTCATAACAAGGTGCGGTCGTGTTACCTATTAAAATTTTCTGGCTTACCTGTGACAATAAAACGCAACAACTCGTCTACCCCCCGTCCCTCCAACTCCCACCCGTCCCGTGTTTTACCTGTCATGCTATAAGCTTGTACCGGCCGTGTTATCTGTGTTTTATCAGAACGCACAATACATCAACAGCCCGCCAAATGCTGGATCAATGATTTATCCCCATCAGATGTTCGTACCACCCACATGGTGAGTGAGTACCTTGTACTAAATACGCGAAGTTGGTTTTGCCAACAAGTAGGATGTTGCCGCAGAGGCGGCGATGCCAATCGGCTGGTTGGCTGGTCGGCTGGCTGGTTTGTTTGTTTGGGTTTCTGTGTTTTCTTCAAAAGTTGATTAATCACTCGATTTGATATCCAGCTGCTGAGCTACCGATGTCGAGCCACATCCCTCGGTGTATAGTTTATTTCAGATAATAAATCCATGATAGATGGGATTAATATTGGAAATAGTTTGGCAATAAATTGAAGCTTTATAGATGATGGCGATGATGGCGATGGGTGTGTGTGTGTGTGTGTGTGTGTGTGTGTGTGTGTGTGTGTGTGTGTGTGTGGACGATCGGTATTCCCTGTAGCACCGTATGTGGGCTATGTTGTGGGATCAGTGACCTGTATCTGCTGCGCCATTGACTTTTTAGCCATTACTATAAACTACATGTAACAGACCGAGCCACTTAAAGACTGGTGAGACATTTGTCTTCTCAGCATAAAAAGTCGCCTCTCTGGATTCAGTCCCCTAAAGAAACGTCCAGAGTTTGAATTCACGGTTCCAGATTATCTGTGCCTGTGCCTTATAATACACACCTAAAACACACACACACACACACACAATATATATATATATATATATATATATATATATATATATATATATGAACACACACAGACATAACACTTACTAGTATTTTATAGTCGGGTGTATAAAATGATAAAGTGTATTAATAATTTATCAAGAAAATGTTGTTAATAATATGTGTGAGGTGATTCGCTTTTTATTGTTTGGTGGCTTAGGGACTGGTGAGACATTACACATGTCTCAGCATTAAAAGTCGCCTCTCTGGATTCAGTCCTCTAAAGAAACGTCCAGAGTTTAAATTCACGGTTCGAGATTCTCTGTGCCTGTGCCTTATTATACACAGCTAAAAACACACAAACAATTGAGATTTAGGTTGTTTTTGTTATACGGGGCCAGTAAGATTGATGTGTTCATTTAAAGGGACATCATTCAAAGTGACAAACAGTTACTCAATAATATCGTCACACCAGCCCGTATCATCTGAGTGTTGGATTAAATTGAATTAAAATGTTCAGCTCCGAGGTATAACGGGATTGGTGAAGAAAACCCTGTCAGAAAGATAGAGAATGATAAATTAGATTTAACTTTATCTTTGTCTGTCTACAGCTGGTGTGTGTGTGTGTGTGTGTGTGTTACTTTGTTGGCTAGGGGTTTATGATAGTTTGTTGAATCTTACAGAATTTTGACGGAATGATAACCGCTTGAATAGGAAATAAACCATATATAGCTGGATATAGAAAGTTAACATTATAAATACATTTATATACTTAGATGAAGGTCACTATAGTATAAACAAAACTTTGTGTGCAATCCAAAATGGCGCGTGTCCAACAGTCTGAAAATAGTATAATTTACTCAGTGAAATTATAAATCTATCAGTAAAACCAAACAACTTCTAAGCATGACCAAACCAAAGATTGTGATGATGATGATTGATGATTTACGGCCACTTTTGTGCACATGATAAGCTAAATGGGCCGAGCAATCTCCACATGTAATGAAGCGAAGTCAAAGATGAAACAGCCTTCAGATATGCCTACGCCGGGATTCGAACACGAGTGGTAGTGATCTGTGGCCCAACACGCTACCGGTAGACCACGGAGGCCCCCCGGTATGGCCAAAGAGCACTTCCTGAAACATATATTCAGTACCAGCGATATGCATATAGTTAATGATGCAATTAATACATATAGGAAGTATTTATCAGTTCATATTGTATTAGTACAGGAGCCTGATTGAGAAAGTTGAAATACTATAGCTTTACATTGAAAAATAACCCGATATATATATATATATATATATATATATATATATATATATATTATGTATATATATATATATATATATATATATATATATATATATATATATATATAAAATTTCGGGCTAATGGGAAAAGCTTTTCCCAATTTTTAAAACCCCCCTTTTTAGAAAAAAAATTAGACTTTTTAAAAATTGAATAAGCTTTAATCCCCCTTGAGAATACCTGTCTAGCTCAAATTCCAGGGAGGTTTCAAAGAAATATTATTATAATATATTATATATATATATATATATATATTATATATATATATGAATACCTGCCTGTTTTATGTTACGGTTTAAGCCGTAGGTGTTAACTCGGTTGAGGTATGGCGTACCTCATACCGCGATGCGTTTACGACTTCGGTAACAACCGAATGTTGTTGGATAATGTCTGCCTGGTCACGTGTTGTTCGTCTACCGGTGATTTACGACAGAGGGCCGGAGTTAAAAAAAAAACCAAACCCGGTGACTTATTGCGGTTGCGCTAAGTTTGTTACATAACAAGTCAAATAATGTCGACTGACGGTGAGGTTGACCGGAGTCTAACATCAAAGGCATTCTCATTACATCTGTACTGCAGATGTGTAAAATATCTATCCAAGGCCAGGCCGAAGTGTGTGTTTGTGTTTAATCTTCCTGGTTGTTAAAACTTAGACTGGGTGGAGGAGTTGGGGGGGGGGGGGGTAAAATTTTATTGGATTTTATTGAGTGAAAGGTCGGTCTATTAGTGAATAAATTAGTTATCTGTGGCAGTTTTGTTTATGCCTTTCGAAAAATGTACTTTACACTGTATATATGCTTTGGATAAAAAAATATTGTTCCGGTTGCCCAGAGGTGCGTGCGTGCGTGCGTGCGTGTAATTAAGACACCGGTGAGGAAAAAATTGCATATAGATCTGAACACACAAAAAAGTTGAGATAAAAATGATGAGTAGTAACAGACTCTTCTTCTATCAGTTTATAGAAGAGCAGTAATTAGCCAGACTAAGTGCCACCGTTATCTCCATATATGAATGATAGCTACATTTCTGTGTAAGAAAGATGCCTCATTTCAGTGTGGCCCGAGCGATTCGGGGAACCTCCCTACAAATGAGCCGATAACACGAACTCGGTACCTGGATGTGTGTGTGTCGGCTGATCCGACTGTAGTAGTTAACTCAATAATTAATCTATCCACGTGTAGATTATTACCTGATAAAATCAATATAAATTTTGTCCCACGTCTGATACGCGTGTTCCAGCTGCCTAGTTGTGACCCTGTGTTCCAACTGATAGTGACTCGGACTGGGGAGGGAGGGAGGGATGGAGGAAGGAAGGAAGGGAGGAAGAAAGGGATGGAGGGAGGGAGGGCGCGACGGAGCGAGCGAGCGAGTGGGATACCCCCCGGCTTTCTAGGCACCAGTTGGATTAATGCGACGATGAAGGCGTCGCGATCCGTTATTCGGAGAAGTGGATGAATTGATTTAATTTTATTTCCCATATTGTCCAGATGCCAGCCATTGTATGACCGGTGAATGGCTAACACGGTTAAGGCGGCGTTTTAATCTCTCCTAGTGGCGCTCGTATCGGCATTGTGTTGCCAACGGGACAATGATAACTCACTTCCGTTCAGCATCCGGGATGTCGAAGATGAACGGATGTGACAAGACATAGGTTACTGAGATGTCGGTCTAGAATCGTATGTTTGTCGGCCGTATCAGGCTCCACTTACGTTTATTCGACTGTTGTTTTATTGGCCTCGCGGACCTCCTCTGGGATGGTTGGATCAGATCCCGTTTCGTATCCGTGTTTGTGTCATAATAAGTTAGAGGTTTGTAATGGATCCACTGTGGGTGAAAACGGTGCGATATTAAATGGCCATTACCCCGTCTATGTCTGGGATGTTTCAGCCACCAGTAAAGAACGCCTTCGCCTGATCATCCTCTTAGTGAGTAGCTGCTTGGCTTCCCGATGTTTGACCAGCTCCCAAGCAAAACAAAAAGTACTCACTCACTCATTCATTCACTCACTCACTTCACATCAGTGCGCTCCGAATATAACACGTTGCTGCCCTTACTACCGCGAAGAACAAAATGATCCAGAAAAGTGTTTTAAGGACAACAGCTCGATCTTTGTAGAATTGATCCTCGCGTAGGAAGATCTTCCTAGTACTATTGTGTCAGATAAAAGTAGTTAATCTGATGCGGAACTGATTCGGTTGCTGATGCTATTTTGCCTTGATGATGATTGATGTTTTACGGCCACTTTGTGCACATGGTAGGCTAAATGGGCAGAGCGACCTCCAAAGGTATAATGAAGTGAAATCAAAGATGAAACAACCTTCAGATATGCCCACGCCGAGATTCGAACACGGGTGGTAGTGGTTTGTGTTCCAACACGCTACCGCTGGACCACGGAGGCGCCCCTACTATTTTGCCGTGAACCGCGCCACGTTAAATGTACTCGTAAATACTACAATTAACTAGTGTTAGTATTGATGTTTCTATGTCTCCATTAGAGAAAGTAGTCAGAGCCCAATATTAGTATTATTATTTTATTCAACCTCCATAGAATGGAGAAAATACAGGATAAAAGTATATACAGCATACTATAAACAATAACAATACAAACTTAATACAACAATAATGTTTAAGAAGATTTTGTTAAAAGTTTAACTAAAAGATACTCGTTAGATCATGGCTTTATATAATTATCATTGTATAACATAAATCGTAGTGAGTCGCCGAGATCATCAGCAGTGTATGAAGATTGACTAGAATTGATACAACCTGAGAAAATAAGACTAGCGGGAGAAATACCCTTATCAACAATTGTATAAGATAAATCGTAGTGAGTCGCCGAGATCATCAGCAGTGTATGAAGATTGACTAGAATTGATACAACCTGAGAAAATAAGACTAGCGGGAGAAATACCCTTATCAACAATTGTATAAGATAAATCGTAGTGAGTCGCCGAGATCATCAGCAGTGTATGAAGATTGACTAGAATTGATACAACCTGAGAAAATAAGACTAGCGGGAGAAATACCCTTATCAACAATTGTATAACATAAATCGTAGTGAGTCGCCGAGATCATCAGCAGTGTATGAAGATTGACTAGAATTGATACAACCTGAGAAAATAAGACTAGCGGGAGAAATACCCTTATCAACAATATAGATATTTTGAGTGGCAAATAAATCAATATAATATACACAAAGGTTCCTGATTGATGAATCATTTTGGAATATTCTGGTAAATAAAGTCTTAAATGTTGTCACCCTCCGTCCTGTAGTAGACTGTCTCGGGGACGGGTTTGAAGATGGTGACGGTGATCATCTCTTGCACGTTTCTAGGGTATTAATTTTTAAACATTCTTCGACGATTGCCGACAATTGTCCTCTGTTTGTGAAGCGATTGCTCTGACGTGGTACCAGCGAGCGATGTGGCTTAGCCTCTGTATAGCGCGTAGAGGTGACCCTGACTAATGATGATTTTTCTTCTCTCTTCTACAGAAGTACCGACGTGCGGATCAAATCAATTTGCGTGTACCACGGGAGGTCGTTGTGTACGACTTGAGTGGGTCTGTGATGGTGACGATGATTGTGGAGATGACAGTGATGAACAGAATTGTGGTTAGTTGATTAGTTTTGGGTTTTTGTTGTTTCTTTTTGTTTCTGTGGTGAATTTGTATGCGTGCGTGTGTGTGTGCTTGCTTGCGTGTTTGTGCGTGTATTTGTGTGTGCGCGCCTGTGTGTGTCTCTGTGAAGTCCTTGCAAAATTTCATTCCCCCGTACGTATTACCGGAATTGGATATGGAATCTAAATATTCAGTTATGTAAAAGTACTGAGAACCATTGAACATTGTTGGAATTGCTTATTCAGGTCAATAAACATATAAACTTCTATTGAGAACCCCATATAAAAAGAGAGAAAAAACACACATTTGTAAGCATATTACATAATACACAGATCAGAAACGAAATCAACTCTATCTAAGCCCTGTAGCTACATCAACTAATGGTGGATCTCTTGTGAGTGATAGGTCAATAGATTTTTCTAGACAGTAAACTGTGACGGGTATATATATAAAACAGATAATAAATAAATAATATAGTTATCTCTTTCACGAAATGTCATAGACCGCTGGGGGTCCGTGTATCCCATTTTGAGGACTGTCGTACATTATACTGACGGGATTCCCATTCTTGTAATATAGAGTCGGCCGGTGAAGTATACTCTTCGCATAATGTTGTTATCGACTTGTCGTTAATGTTGTTGTTGTTGTTGTTGTTGTTGTTCTATCGCCCGTACCAGCTGTTAAGAACTGCAGCGGCACGGAGTTCAGATGTGATAATGGAAGATGTATCCAAAACGTTTGGGTCTGCGACGGTGACGACGACTGCGGTGACAACTCGGATGAGCACTGTCGTATGTATTATATGTGGTAATTGTAATACGGTGTGTTACTTCTCGTATTTTGTGCCGGTGCCGAATTAATGCTGTTATGGCTGTGGGTCTATTGGGTTAATGTCAGTAAGGAGATTTTGACATAATGAACAGCTTATCTCACATTGTTAACACTAGAAAAAACGGTGTTACGGTTAATATTAACTTATATTGCGCGTGACTTGGCTTATAGCATACCTTTGTTGTTGCTAACAGTTGTAGAATCAGTTGTAGTAGTAGTAGTAGTTGTTGTTGTTGTTATTGTACTAGTAGTAATAGTGGTGGTGGTAGTAGTGGTCTTAGCAATCATGTTTAATCTGGTATAGTATTTATTCACGAGTGGATATAATATTTTCCTTATAATTTTTTCAATGGTTAAATATAATTTCTCGGTATTCTATTATGATGTTAGTATAATATAATAAATCAATGATGCTTTCTTCTTCTTCTATTGTTACCAGTTTGATTGTGTGTGTGTGTGTGTGTGTGTGTGTGTCCGTCCCGATTCTGCATCATAATGCACCATTGTAATAATGTAAGATTCACTGACTAAATTTATACGTTATGATAAATAGTTTTCCCTATGAAGATATTAAAGCGAGGGCTGTTTTAGTGTAAGTTTCTTGGAAGCCGTACAGAGCTGTTATTATGATTGTGTCTGTTACTTTAGCCCAAAGAAGATGTTCATCTAAGGAGTTCCGCTGTCAAGACAGTAGATGCGTATCTTTGCTATGGAGATGCGATGGCGAGAAGGACTGCGAGGATGGATCTGACGAAGAGGGATGTGGTAAGTAAAGAGGAATTTATCATCTAGTAACCAGTGTGAGGACTGGTAGAGTCTTAACGCCTGTGATTAATGATCACCACTCTCTGTCGTGTTTAATCAGAGCATCACCTGGTATTGAGAAAACTCTTGACCTTAAATAAAAATGTCATTCATATATTGTGAGATTTACCTATGTCATAGTTGAAGGTGCATAAAGGTGTTATAAAAACATAGCTTTTTTTTATACTATAACCTGTTCCTAAGTAATTATGTGAAAGACCTTTATCCAGTAAGTGGCTTAACACAGAAACCTCCCAGTCTTTACTTATTCCTGAGCCATAGAAACCATATAAAGTAAATAAATCGTGATAACGGCTGTAAAACAGCTAAATTTACATTTACTGTGGTAATGATAATGATAATAATATATATTTAATAAAGCACCCTTACTAGAAGGAGCCATTCAAAGGCGCTGTACAAATAATATGTAATATAATAATACCCCAAATAATATGTCGGTAAAAACACTGTAATGATTTAAAAGATAATAATTATTTATCTGTGAAAGCGACCTTAAATAGATGTGTTTTTAGAAGAGATTGAAAATTTTCAGGAGACAACACATTTTTAATATCTGCCAGTAACATATACCACAAAGTGGGGGCTGCAACACTAAATGCACAATCACTATAAGACTTAAGCAGAGACACTAGCACCTGCAATAGTATCTGACTGGATGACCTGAGTTTTTAGGATGACTTTCTAATGGACACCAGTTCACACAGGTATTCTGGTGCCATATCATTAAATGGATATGCTGTCTAACAGGTAGCCAATGTAGTTTTTGAAGGACATACTTGATAAAAGATGCTGTTTGGTTATTAGGATTGTTGCTCATCTTTACTGGTCATATATGATGTGACTGAAAGAGGAGATTTATTTAAAATTGATGTCTTCTTTCTTTTGTTAAGGTGTATTAATGTTTTTGGGGCTTGAGATGTTTTGTCATCAATATATCTTCTCAGCTGGAAGCCATCTTAATGAAACCATTCAAACTGATTACATAATTACTTGTTCTGATATCACAATGAAAGGAATTGGGGGAGGGGTGAACTGTGGAATAAAAACTTAATATAAAAAAGTTATTATTGCATAACAATGATTAATTTAGAAGAGTAATGTTGTCTCATTTTATCTGTATATATATTTACAGTATATCACTGTAAATATCATATTAATTAAAATATAAGGAGATTCTTTATTAAGTTAAAAATGAATAGCCTACTTCAGCTGGAAATATATTTGACCTTCATTTTGTGACAGTCACAAAATACCTATTATCACCCTATATTATAATGATTGATTGGTTTAATGTTTATTTGTAAGGCTTTTTTCAAATAGTTACTCAAACATATGTAGGGGGCACCTCCGTGGTCTAAATAGTAGCGCAGTTGATCAAATATCACTACCACCTGAGTTCAAATCTTGAGATGGGTATATCTGAAGGGTGTTTTATCTTTGTCTTTGCCTTTGGAGGTTGGTTGGCCCATTTAGCCTACCATGTGCACAAAAGTTGCCGTAAACGTCAAACATCACATCAAATATTTGTAGTTTGAGATCTCACAATGTAAACAATCACACTAAACAATTATCATAGTATAAGCAACAGGTTCATAGTTTGTACCTGTTTAATGTTATAATTGTTATATTTTTATTCGCTTTTTATTAATATTAGAATCAACAGCCATTTTAAGTAGCTGTGGTGAGGAGGAGTTCCAGTGTGAAGGTAGTCAGAAGTGTATAGTGAAGTCTGAACAGTGTGATGGACATAACCAATGTGGAGACTGGAGTGATGAGAGAGACTGTCAGGGTAATGTCTATAGACAGACAGACAGACGGACAGACAGACGGTAGTTGATGATGATGAGCATTGATATGCTTGGACATACATTTGTATACAGCAGTTTAAACAAGCATTTGTTTCTCTCTTTCTCTCTCTCTCTCTCTGTGTGTGTGTGTGTGTGTGTGTGTGTGTGTTACATGTAATAAAGGGGTGGGCTCAGGTTTTCGTGATGTTTATAATTCTTACAGAATTATGATCAAACGACTACTACCTAAATAGAAAACAAATTTTATATATTAGTACATATATAATGCAGATATAATTGGAAATAAAGCATATATATCAGGACATATAATATACATTATGATAATAATCTTAATACATCTAACAATAGCAGAAATAATAGCACGACTAGTTTCAGTTATAAGAAACCTTTATCAGGTGCATGTGTTTCTATTACAAATGAGTTATCTTATCACCAACAGAGTTCCAGTCAAATTGTACATTTGGTGAGTTCCAATGTTTGGCTGGTATTTGTATCAATGCTGCTTGGCAGTGTGATGGCGACGTTGACTGTGAAGATGGTTCTGATGAAATAGATTGCGGTGAGAAGAATTTAGTCACTTTTCTAATATTGAGAATAATGTCGATAGAAAAATTTAGTTATGCAAACTAATCAAAAAAACTTCCTAAATATCTTACGCTATATTGTTAACAATGTACAGTGCTGACCTCTTGTGGTGAGAACCAGTTCCAGTGTTCATCTGGTAGGTGTATACATGCTAGATGGCGCTGCGATGGGGAGTTTGACTGTTCAGATAACAGCGATGAAATAGGCTGCACTGGTGAAGGTGAGTGAAGCATCCAATCTCCACGATAACATTCCCATCATTTGTATGAGAAATGTACTCAATTAAGATTATATAGGCTTCTCATTCACTATGTAAAATATTTGTTTGTTTATATAATTTGTTTTACTTATTTTATATCATATTAGTACAGTGGTAAAGGGATAATGTCATATTGCTTGTATAAAGGCTCTGTGTGTGTGTGTGTGTGTGTGTATATATATATATATATATATATATATATATATATAAGAATGTGTGAGTAGAATCTTATTATTTGACTTCATCAACATACAACTTGACACTTACAAGTTTATGGTATTTGTTTCCTGTCAGATGATCCTAGCTCAGTTACTGTCTGTCCTATTGACTACTATCAATGTGATGATAACATGTGTATTCCTGTTGTGTCTGTGTGTGATGGAGTAGTACAATGTGATGATGGATCCGATGAGTGGAACTGCAGTAAGTATTTCTCTGGTAGGCCTCTTATTAGATAGACTGTCTGGATCTTGCTTACTGATCCAGATGTATAACTACATTCTTAAATTTATGATATTTGTTGGGTTTAGTTTCTGTTTTATCAGGTATCCAGTTAATAACAGGTGTAGCAATACTGATGATGTTGATAGTAGCATTGTTATTATTAATAGTAGTAGTAGTAGAAATAGTAGTAGTAGTTGTTGTTGTTGTCATAGTAGTAGTAGTATAAATAGTAGTAGTAGTTGTTGTTGTTGTCATAGTAGTAGTAGTAGTATAAATAGTAGTAGTAGTTGTTGTTGTTGTTGTCATAGTAGTAGTAGTATAAATAGTAGTAGTAGTAGTTGTTGTTGTTGTTGTCATAGTAGTAGTAGTATAAATAGTAGTAGTAGTGTTGTTGTTGTTGTCATAGTAGTAGTAGTATAAATAGTAGTAGTAGTGGGTTTTTTAAGTAGTAGTAGTATTAGTAGTTAGTTGTTGTTGTTGTCATAGTAGTAGTAGTATAAAAGTAGTAGTAGTAGTTGTTGTTGTTGTTGTCATAGTAGTAGTAGTATAAATAGTAGTAGTAGTGTTGTTGTTGTTGTTGTCATAGTAGTAGTAGTATAAATAGTAGTAGTAGTTGTTGTTGTTGTTGTCATAGTAGTAGTAGTATAAATAGTAGTAGTAGTAGTTGTTGTTGTTGTTGTTGTCATAGTAGTAGTAGTAGTAGTAGTGTATAAATAGTAGTAGTAGTTGTTGTTGTTGTTGTCATAGTAGTAGTAGTATAAATAGTAGTAGTAGTTGTTGTTGTTGTTGTTGTCATAGTAGTAGTAGTATAAATAGTAGTATTGTTGTTGTTGTTGTTGTCATAGTAGTAGTAGTATAAATGGTAGTAGTAGTAGTTGTTGTTGTTGTTGTCATAGTAGTAGTAGTATAAATAGTAGTAGTAGTAGTTGTTGTTGTTGTTGTCATAGTAGTAGTAGTATAAATAATAGTAGTAGTTGTTGTTGTTGTTGTCATAGTAGTAGTAGTATCCCACTAAATATTATTATTTTCATCATCATCATCATCATCATCATCATCATCATAATAGCTGTTATGGTACCTTATGCAACAGGAATGCCTATCTTCTGTGGATCCGTGGATTTACAAGTTTTTCTACATGTTCTGGATCATTGTGAATCATGTAAATCTGGTTTTCAGAGGTTTTTTTCTTGTTTTCCAAACATCCAAATCCTTTAAAGATCTTCCCAGTTAAATAAAGCTGTTTTGATATTTGTTTGATATAACTTAAAGTAATAAACATATACCAAGAGTCATCTTGAAAGCTTCTTCATCTGGGATACACTTTTGTGGACTTGTTAATTCTTATTAAAAAATAAATGACTGCGTGAATTAATAGTGTGGTCTTTATTAGTTTCAGATATCTGTAAACAAGAACTTAAATACTATAGTACAATTTGGAATTTCATAGCTTCACAAGAAATGGTGACACTACATCATTTACCTAAAGTTTTCCTACTTGTGGCAATCTCTCATCATTATCCTGATGTGTATATAGTGTTATGTTTCGTAGAATGCTGGCCAATTACTATTGCTATACGGTCAGTTTCCTTTTTGATAGATATTCATCATCTAAAGATGCCATGCTTGCATGTTGTATCCTAATTAAGGTGTAAGGATTATTTAACTGGTAGAATTTACTATCCAAGTGTAGTCAATATTAGCCCAAGCGGATGCAAGCAGTTATATATATATATATATATTTAATAATATGAGCTGTTTGAATTAAAAGGTATGAAAAACAAATGTAATTTAAATGCTACATGAATAAATAATAATAATAACAAATAATTGTCTTCCTAAACTTTTAGATGTATGAATTGTTTGAGGGTTTTGTGTATGAATTAATGGGTCCATAAGATTAGTATAAATAAGACTTAAAAACGTCCCCGCTGTACCTCAGCATTTTATCATTGTTTTAATGAAGATTGTTACTTAGATACTGTTGTTTTATGTTAAGATTCTCCTACAAGCTGTACTGTTGGTAATGGAGGCTGTTCTCATATGTGTACAAACACACAGAATGGTACAACCTGCTCATGTCCTGATGGTTATGAATTACATCCTGATAAACGAAACTGTTATGGTGAGTATTTGTCTGTGAACGTCAGCCGTTTGTGAAACGGAATGAAATCATAAATCAGAGCAGTCATCTGTAGTGTAGTGTTTTAACCATATTTTTGATAATACAATTTTGTAGAACATATTTTTTATTTGTAACATTAACTGTTACATATCAGTTTTATTAAATTGTCGGCAATAAAAATATACTTGTGGTCAGTGTAAAAATTAATGAGAAGAGCTCACTAGAAAATGTCATATCGCTCTGTGTGTGTGTGTGTGTGTGTGTGTGCACCCATGTGTGTGTGTGTGTGTGTGTGTGTGTGTTACTTGGATAAAAATAGTGTTGTTGTTTTTTGGCTACAGACTTTGATGAATGTCAAGTTGAAGGGAAATGCAGTCAGTTATGTGAGAATACAGCTGGCTCATACAAATGTTCTTGTGTAGAAGGATACGTGTTACATCCTGATGGCAGAAGGTGTAAAGCCTTAGGTAATCATTACAATGTTAAAATAGGTATCAATCATGATAATTGATCAATCAGAAATGTTTAAGGTATATCTATACACTTAACAGATATCTTATGTGAATTACTGTTTATTAATAATTAATTCTTATTATCAGTTGCACTTTTGGTATAATTATTAATATATCATGGTATTACAACAACTGTGATGATGACGATCATGATCAGGATGATGATAATTAATAACTAACTAGTGAAGTGTTAATTCAGTTCCCATCTCTTTGTGGCTCCCACAAAAAAAAATTGTATCTATTAAAATTCTTTTACAAATTAACTTTTTATGTTATACATACAATTTTACCATCCAGCTCATTTATATTATGTACACATACAGGAGGGGAGCCCTACTTGATATTTGCCAACCGCGTTGATATACGTAAAGTTCAGCCAAGTCAGTCAGAGTACACATCAATATTGCAAGGTCTAAAGAACGCCATCGCTTTGGACTTCCATCACACACAGGGTCTCGTCTTCTGGTCAGATGTCACACTTGACAGCATCAAGAGGTCATATATGGATGGTACGGAGGTCAGGGAAATTATATCTACAGGTCTAGAAAGTCCAGGTTGGTAACATTGATTTGTAGTTATTCTTATATCATCATAAATCCTATTTATATTAGAACTAATCTAATTGTTTTTGGCATGTAGAGTATTATTAGAGAAATGATTGTTTTCAATCTACCTGTAATCTGTGTCTTGAGTGGTATATATTAGCTTAGTTTTAGCATGTCTAAGAATTTGGGATGCCACAATTTGACTGTTGGTGGGTAGATTTCACTCATTTCTACACAATTGTGTTTAGGGTGTACCTAAACTTGTCTTTTTATTAAGTTGTCATTCAAACTGTAAAATTCAGAAGATCTTATTCTGTAAATGAGTTAGTAGTACAGAATCAGTCACTAGAATGGAATTATTAATGATATATTTGTTGTAAGATAGCAACAGCTTAAATATAACTAACTAATATGTACTAGTAACTAGTAAATTTGTTTGTGATAATTTCAACACGTCTTCTGATAAATCATGTACTCTATACACAGCTCATTACAATGACAATAATCAGATACAACATTAACCTTGCTAGAGTTGCCACGGGGCACCTCCGTGGTCTAGCGGTAGTGTGTTGGACCACTGATCACTACCACCCGTGTTCGAATCTTGGCATGGGCATATCTGAAGGTTGTTTTATCTTTGACTTTGCTTTCATTACCTTTAGAGGTCGCTCGGCCCATTTAGCTCATCATGTGCACAAAAGTAGCCATAAAACATCAGTCAATTAATGCTAGAGTTGCCACAACAGCACAGGCATAAGAGCACTACCCTACAAATCCCCGGGGTGTAGGTTCAAATCCAACTAGCCCTTGTATATGTAGGATTTGTTTCCTTAAACGGATAGTCCACCTTCATTCTCCTGAATGCTGTGTCACTTGAACATAGCAGTTTGACTAGAAGTCTGTAGAGCATGTAAATAAGTGTGAGCAAAGAATTAATCCAGAACAAAACCCAATTATGTTGTTAAAATTACATCATGAGTGACATACAACCATATAATTTTGAGCCACAAGGAACCTTATAAGAGGAAGATGATTCAAAATGGCTGAGATATTAATCCTGAAGAGCAATTATAATCCGCATCAGTCTAGAGAGGCCTGATATGACATCGGAGCATTTGAGTTTTCTCCTTCCCGCCTTCGAATCTGGCTTCTGGTGCAGCCATAATGGCGGCCCTCCAGTAATTTGGATTATTTCCCTATATCCATGATATCTTTCATGATTATTATTGTGGAATTATTGCTTCCTGTTGTAAGCATTACATATTTAAAAAATATTTTCTGAGGGTTGACTATCCCTTTAAGGAGTCGCACCTCAAACATTTGTGTGACTAATGCAAAATAACTAAACAACAATAACAACATTAACAATAACCTTGCTCCTGGTCTAGTGATCAAACTATGTCATTTGTACTTAATTTTTCAAATAATTATGATAATGTTAATTTAAGTAAGTCCCCCCCCAAAAAAAAAAAAAATTATTAACACTGATCTGCTGTCAAATAATAACTGTCATTTTTACCAAAAATGTTCCTTAAGATGCTAGAAACTGAGCAATCCCATATAGCCATTTTCTTATGATGCTTTAATACTGAACGGTTCTGCTTTTATTTGGAGTCTGTATTATAACAAACCTTCAACTGTTGTCTGTATTGTGAGCAAATGTATCTCTCAAAATATTTCATCTTCATTACGTCAATATGAATAATTTAAGACGAGCGCCTTTTTGTTTTGCTCAAAGACATCTAGCACAATCTTGATCACTCGTTGTGATCATGATACTGTTGTACATCCAGATGTTTGTGCACATGTCAATGGCTAATGACAGACATTCTTCTAGAAATAATCACTCACAAACCAGAGATTGTTTCACAGATAATACAGTAATAGTAAGAGAACCATTCTGTTGAGGTGTGACTGCTGTCAGTTTTAATGTTATTGTATTCTGTCATTTGTAATCTACCTCCAACCAGTTGGTATCGCTGTTGATTGGATCCACGACAAATTATTTTGGTCAGACTCAGGCACCTCAAGGATTGAGGTGTCTAACTTAGATGGCAGCATGAGGAAGGTCCTTATTTGGGAGAATCTCGAGAAGCCACGAGCATTGGCTACTTATCCTGCGAGAGGGTAATGATTGTATTTTGTTCTCTTTTGATGCAATAATGTGTTTTGTTAGAATTTATTTCATTAGTCTAATACTTTGTGGACATGTGCACACACACACACACACACACACACACACACACACACACATTTTATAATAATAAATGGTCAAATGTAATCTGAAAATTTATGACAATTACAAGTCAACAGTTTCACAGATAAACACACATAAAGCATGAAATGATCAATTCTGTCTAAATGTTTGACAACAAATTTTCTGATTACTTATTTCACCATAAATATTGAATTAGAATTTTTTAGTGTTTGAACTAAAAATGCATGACATAGAACAGCTGCTTTCTGAAAAACACGAGTATATACATGTGTCATTTTTATATTACTTACACTGTAGAACAATTTACTGGACTGACTGGGGAAGTCATCCAAGGATAGAGTCGGCTTCAATGGATGGAGGACAGAGAAAGTTGATAGCTGATACATCCCTGTTTTGGCCAAATGGATTGACAGTCGACTATGCTGCAAATAAAATATACTGGACAGATGCCAAACACCATGTTATAGAGTGTGCTAACCTTGATGGCTCACAGCGTAAAACTGTCCTCGATAAAGGTATAACTAAATGTTTGATTTATCATCTGTGTATATGCCAACATTGTTTTGAGCTTTCATTGGTAAACTCTGAATAGATAAATCCCTAATTATCATTACCTGGTTATCACAGACACACACATGCACACACACACAGAGAGAGAGAGAGGGGGGAGAGAGAGAGAGAGAGAGAGAAAGAAAGTAAAAAGAGAGTCTTTTTATGTCACATGCTGCGTTTTTAGCTGTGTTTAAGAGGTTCTTTGCAATTTTAATGTAATTAACAAACCCTTTAAGACATACCTTCCTAATAATGCTAATAAAAAATTACTATTCAAATACAAATTTAGTATTTAATGTCAACATTAAGGCAATAGCAGTTTAGGGTATAACTTTGTTGAACTATTGGTGTTGTTACAGTATACATACATTTTATATATCTGAAGATTGTTTCATCTTTGACTTCGCTTCATTACCTTTGGATGTCGCTCGGCCCATTTAGCCTATCATGTGCACAAAAGTGGCCATAAATCATCAATCATCATCATATATTTTATAACTAACCAGAGTAATTGTTATTACTCGTATATTTCTCAGGTCTACCTCACCCATTTGCTATCACACTGTTTGAGGATGAGTTATACTGGACGGATTGGCACACCAAGAGTATAAATAAAGCCAACAAGTTTCACGGACATCGTTCTGTACAGACAGTGAAGAACAAGCTTCATTTCCCGATGGATATACACACATTCCACCCACAGAGACAACCTACATGTTAGTATAGTTGTCTAATTGGTAATGCTCAATGCAGTGGTGCTTGCTTCTTTGTAGACACACATATGCATGATCTGGGCAAGGTGACACACACACACACACACTTACAGAGAGAATAGAAAATATTAAACCGACTGGACATAAATGCCATTTAGTTAATGAAGGCATGGCTTTCTAAAGATATGTCAGAGAGAAGCTGAAGTTAAAATTGAAGCTTTTATATTGATATTCACACCATATATCAGTAACATTACATATTAATTAACACATAATTAGCTTTATTTTTAGAAGAAAAAATAGAATAGTTTCATCAGCTGAGGACATTATGTAATATTAGTTCTAATTAATCAGGGTAATACAACTGTTGTCAACTGATATCTCAGTTATATCCTTCTTAATTTCAAACCTTAATATAAACATAGTCACTTACTTGCTGGATAGAATATTTCTGTGATATTATCTACTAAGAGTATCTAACTAATAAATGCTTTGATTTGTTGGCTGCAGGAATATTCGAATTTACACAAAATAATTTTGTCTGTATGAATCTCTGACAGCGTTTGTTGATATTTTGACGTATACAAAATAGCCACCTCAGGCTATTTTTGTTGTTGTTGCTGTTGTTTTTATATTTTAAAGATGTTTTAATAATGTACCTTTGGTTCTAGCTATGAATAAATGTGGAGAAGATAATGGAGGCTGCTCACACCTTTGTCTACCAAATGTCATATCTTATTCCTGTGGCTGTCCTACTGGCTTCTTATTAACTAGTAATAGGAAGACATGTGCTGAAAGTGAGTACTGTAGTGATCTGTACTCAATCAACTCAACAGGTCTATATGTTGTGATTAAATTTGAGTTAATTTGAGGTTTCGTTATGTGTGTGTGTCTGTGTGTGTGTGTGTGTGTGTGTGTGTGTGTGTGTGTGTGTGTGTGTGTGTGTGTGTGTGTGTGTGTGTGGTCAAACTTCAGTAATTTAGCAATGTTCATTATGAGGGAAAGTATTTAATTGTGAAGAATGGTTCATTATCCTATATGACCTGTCTATTTTTATGGTCATTACAACCGTATTTTAACAACTTAAATTGATACTGTTGATAGTCTTTTTATGTTGGATGTATCGCATTCGTGTTAAAAGTTCAGTTAGCAAACTGTAGCATCAAAATGATGTGGGATTTATTTGTTTATGGTTATTTTGGTCAAATTATCAGGTTGTCAGACTAAACATGGTTAGATTTGAAAGTATTTAGTTGCCCAGTCATCAGGGGAAGATAGTTTTCCGAGCCTGAGTTGTTCTGTGTAAAGATGATTTCCTCCAGAACAACGCTCGGTTTTGAGCTTTTGTTCTAAAGGAAGAAACCTAAGATCATGGATTGAGCTTTTGAGATCCAAAAATCTTGATGTCTACTTTGGAACTTCATGTGTAAATGCAGCTTTGTGTTATATTTAACTGTGTGCGTGTGTGTGTTATGAAATGCCTTGGCTTTTAAGGTACTGCTCTCATTTTCCGTAGTTCACTGATAAATAGTAACCCAAGGTTTTGTTTTCATTCTCCCTTTTTAGACTTAAGTAGCTTCCTGTTGTTTACGAGACGTACTGATATACGACGGATATCATTCGATACACCAGAACAAGCAGATGTCGTAATACCAGTGACAGATCTTAAGAGTGCTGTGGCTCTTGATTGGGATGATACAAAAGATTATATCTATTGGACCGATGTCACCAAAGATACAATCAACAGAGCTAGATGGGATGGTACAGGACAAGAGGTAAGTACACAGCCTTATCTTTAGCAGGTGTGATTGATACTGTATGAGACTTATGCTGAGTACATGTGTTTGTCCATAACGTGTATTCTTAATATGGTATTGGAGGTGAGTACACAAGCTATCCTGTGCCAGATATTGATGCTATTGTACAAGACAGCTGGTGAGTACACTGGCTTATTGATAATAGGTATTGTTGATATGATAACAAATAAGAGATAAGTACACAAGCCAGTTTATATTAAGTACTCAATCAGCAGTTTAGTTAATCGACTGTTGACATAATCCTATTTTTGATATGCCATATATACTTGCGTATAAGTCACACTTGCATATAAGATGCACCTGCTTTTAGGACCAATAAACCCCCTTGGAGTCGAACCCACATATAAGATGCACAAAATCAGCAATATTGATTTAAAACAAAAAACAATCATCACTCTCTTTACTGAACATCTTTTGTATCTGCATGTGTCATCATACATGTTGTCGCCTTCTTCGTCATAGTCATTGTTGGATTTGTGATACTGTTCAGCCGACAATACATCATCTTCCATGCCATCTAAGTCATTGCCGATTGGTAGGGGCCTAATGATGGCAGGGTCGATTTAATCCCAGGCCGTTTTCACCTAGTGTGTGACAATATGTAACCATGGCTACTTGAGGTTACCTGCTGCTATGTGTTGGTTTCCATAATGTTGTTTATAGTTTATTAGTAGTTCCTTCCCATGTGCCAGCTTCGGAAGTAATTAACAGAGTGTGTTTGCTGTAATCATTTTCCTTTGATGTTACTTCTATGTGATCATTCTTTGCATGGCCTCATTTACTGTTTCTGTTCAATTACACACTCTCACATATTTTTATAGTAACAAGTCTTTGTGATCACGTCGCTAATTAGAGCATCGGATTAAATAATCATGGCGGTTATGACGATTAAGTTTGGATTTGAAAGATAACAGAGAAACACCTAATAAATTTGTTTATTGTTCAGAACAATTCATTATTAATGTTAAAAAATTATATTATTGTATTTCCCTCTAAATTATGCCAAATATTACCTTCCCTTTTAGTATGACCCACATATAAGACGCACTCGATTTTGGCATTGATTTCAGAGTATGAAAAGTGCCTCTTATACACGAGTATATACAGTAGACAAATGACTGTTTATACTTTGGAAATAAAAAATTGGCTTTAAAGGTGTCATACTTTGGAAATAAATAATTGGCTCTCACTGTTATATTGTGGAATCAAATAAGTGGCTATAATTGTGTTCCAAGTGAGATATAACTGGCCGTAAATTATTTATTTAATAATCATATTTGTTTTATCTGTTTCATCTCAGATAATAGTAAGTAGCAGCTTGGAGTCTCCAGCTGGCTTGGCTGTTGATTGGGTGACACTAAAACTTTACTGGACTGACACAGGCACTGACAGAATAGAGGTGTCTAACCTAGATGGTTCAATGAGAACTGTGATTATATGGCAGCAGCTAGATAGGCCAAGAGACATAATTGTTGATCCCACAGAAGGGTAATTTTTTGCTTGATATACTCTGGTGTTAATAATAATGTATATATTATATTCTCCTTAACTTAACATCATTCTTTCTTTCTATTCAAAGATAATATAGGTGTGTGTGTGTGTGTGTGTGTGTGTGTGTGTGTAATGACTGGTGTTTTACGGCCACTTTTGTGCACATTGACTGGGTACAAATTGGCCAAGCGACTCCCAAAGATAATTAAGCGAAGTCAAAGATGAAACACCCTTCAGATATGTACACACCAAGATTCGAACTCAGGTAGTAGTGATCTGTGGTCCAATGCGCTAGCAGTTAGACCAAGGAGGCGCCACACCACTGTCAGACTTTGTTATGTTTTTTTTAAAGTCTCCTTAGAGAATCATTAACTCCGCATTTATTGAAAAATTGATGATTCCTGTTTGTCAGAAGCTGACCACGTTTTATCATGACCAGCTTCGTATAAATAGAATCCCCCCACACACACACACACACACACAATCCTCGTGTTGGAAGATGTGGAATTAATCCCCGAACTGGCTTGTTTGGAAATATTATGACACATTCGTGTGTGTGTGTGTGTGTGTGTGTGTGTGTGTGTGTGTGTGTGAACTAAAGCCCAATACGAATTGAAGCTACAGCTTTCCATTCCATGACTGAGCTATTTCTCACATTTGTCTTATTGTTATAGTATATATTCATTCTTCCAGTTACCTGTACTGGACTGACTGGGGAGAGCATCCCGTGATTGAGAAGGCCGGCATGGACGGGTCTAACAGAAAGATTATAATAGACACAAACCTAACCTGGCCAAATGGTCTCACCATTGACTATAGGACAAAACTGGTTTATTGGGCAGATGCTGGCACTAAGATGATTGAGACAGCTGATTTGGATGGTGGAAACAGAAAGGTGAGACATTAAGTTGAGCTGTGATGGCGCAGCTAGTTAGAGTGTAGGACTCATAACTGAAGGATTGCTGTTTTGAGGCTTAGGAGCCGCAATGCTGTCGTATGGTGACTGGTTCACGGTTTTGTGTTTGAGTAGCACTTTGTGCCTATAATGGTAGTGTGTGTTGTATGCTCCCTTGGGAGTTAATATTTGTGCTGGATTGGAACTGGTCTGAGTCAGGGATAATAATACTGTAAAGTGCCTTAGGGCAGCTATCTAGCTGGATAGGGCACTCTATAAATATCACGTATTATTATTGTTATTATTATTATTATTGTAATTGTATCAGCATGTCCCTGTTATAAATTATGCTTTCTTTATGTAAGTGTTCATTGTTGAATATTCTCTGCTGTATGCTGAAGTAGTTGATGTATATTTACTTATAACAGGATTAGCAGAATTAACATTTTGGTGATTGTATAAGTGTCTAGTTCAGAGCAATCCTCGGCAGGTAGGATGATTTGGGACAACTCAACCAGTGCACAATTCCAGAATTTCCCACACTTGTATTATTATTATTATATTTAGAAAAGCCTAAAAGCATGGGAAGTTATTAAGTAACATAGACGATGGTCAATTCATGTATATATTAGTTATAATATCCTGTTTTGTATACACAACAACAACAATATGATATATGATACTACTGCCGACCCCGGTGAAATAAAATTCATGACTTGATGAACTGTTCAGAGGAAGATGCATTG
Source organism: Paralvinella palmiformis (assembly GCA_025642065.1). Taxonomy (NCBI): domain Eukaryota; kingdom Metazoa; phylum Annelida; class Polychaeta; order Terebellida; family Alvinellidae; genus Paralvinella; species Paralvinella palmiformis. Next base: position 453,596 of record JAODUP010000192.1, on the reverse strand, counting down.
GCAGAATATGAGATGGCAAAGAAAGTTGCAAAAAAACGTTTGCTCAAGCACAGTAGCAGTAGAGAAAGACATTTTGAGAGAAACGTGAATTCAAACTCTGGAGTGGCGACTTTTCTTGCTGAGACATGTGTAATGTCTCACCAGTCTCTGTTTATGATAACAGATGACAGCACAGTGGCATTAGAACCTCCTAATATTGTTATTTATGAGGATTACAGTATAATTGATCATCACACCTAAGTGTATCAATGTCACCTAACATTCTTATACCAATAACTGGTAACATGAGGAAATACCACAGGTGAATCATCATTATTAATGACTTGATCATCACCAAGCACTATTATAATGTTAATCTTTATTAATTATTACCTAATTATGAACATTACTTCACTGGTCAATGTCACTTTTAATCGGAATTCTTTTAATACTTTCTCTTTAGTCTTAAGACAACACTTGATTATTCTAAATAAACTTAAATATCCAATCAGACTGTGGGCAATATATCACTGGTGTATTAATAGTGTATTAATGGTGTATTAATGGTGTATTAATGGGAATTGTAACCATTTTATAGTCAGAAATGTACCACATTATTAATAGATTCATTATTGGAAATGGAATCATTTTGGGCCGCTTTCTTATTTAGTATGATATAATGTATAGTTTTACTAATATATATATATATATATATATATATATATATATATATATGAAGTGAAATATTATCCATAACATTGATTGATGTACGTGTACTATTCCTCATCCTGATTGTTTGTTTCTGTTAACAGGTCCTTATTAGTGAAGGTTTGTCACATCCATTTGGTCTGACGTTACACGAAGATCGTGTCTACTGGACAGACTGGCAGGTAAAGAGCATACAGTCCGCTAATAAAGTAACTGGCACTGAGAGACAGACATTAAGGGCTAATCTTGATGATCTCATGGATATACACATGTTCCACAGACAGAGGGCATCAGGTAATATACGCACACATACACACACCTGTTAGTTGTGTTCTCGTTTGTCATATATTGATCATCCATTACTGACTGTAGCCAAATATGTTATCATCACATCACTATACGTTATTTTCATCATTATTATTATCTCCGTTTTCTTTCTAACAATTACTTAATGATATCTCCTTCTCTGTGTGAGATACTTAATGAGGATTGTATGTTTTATATCATTAAATGTATTTATTTTATGAGACATTTATGACTTATTTTAGTATCTTCTGTACGTATGTATGTATATATATAGTGTGTGTGTGTGTGTGTGTATCTGTATATATATATATATATATATATATATATATATATATATATATATATATATATATTAGTTAGTTAGTTAGTTAGTTAGTTAGTTAGTTAGTTAGTTAGTTTGTTTGTTTGTTTGTTTGTTTGTTTTATAATCTAAATTGATCTATTTTACTGTATTAATTTCATTGGGTATTGTAAACAAGCAGTTTATTAATTATGCATGTGTTGTGAATGATGAATGTATTGCCTGTTATACAGTGAAAACATTTACTTAAGCATTGAATTTCTGTTAAACATATTTTGATCCAAAGAAGGCTATCTTAAGAAAGATAATACTAGCAAGTTTGATGTTCACAGGTAATTTGACAATGTAAAACAAGTGAGAAGTTATTGTACAATAAAATCATTTCATTTCTTCTTTTTTTGTAGTATCTCATCCATGCCATGTAGATAATGGTGGATGTAGCCATCTGTGTCTCATTGCACCTACTCAACGAGGCTATATGTGTGCTTGTCCAACTGGTATACTACTTAAGGAAGATACTAAGAACTGTCATAAAGGTAATTTGTAAGATGTCACAGAATTCTAACAAAGCAATACACTCCTTATTATAAGGGCAGTTATTGCGATGAATGTTAGTATCTAATCGGAGCAATAAAGCTGAATTATGTCATTCCAGGTATGAGTAATATGCTCGTCTTCGCGCGTATGACTGATATCCGTGCCATATCACTGGATGTAGGATATTATGCTGATATAGTTATTCCCGTAGGACCTCTACAGAATGCTATAGCACTAGATGTTGACCCTGTTGAAGGTAGGTTTCAAATGACTTCAGTACATAATTAGTTCATCATGGTTAATATATTGATAAAATATTATAGATAGTTTTATGATACAATGTGTGTGTTTAGTATTAAACGACATTAGAAATAGATTTTTGCTTGATGTAAAGTTCATTTAAATCTGTCAGTTGATAGCATAACTGATGATATTTTTTTAAATGTCCAGCAACATTATTTTTCTATATGTGGACTGTGGAGTCCTTAAGGAGATAGCTGGTATCTGTAAACGGGTTAACGATATAAAATTCACTTATAATATCACTTATAATATCAGTCAGTAACCACCCATAATGTTACCTTTGTAATTGAGCAAAGCAAGGTTTTATTGTCCTTGGCTGAAATACTCAAAAGGAGACGTTTAAAAATCAGATAGGTCATCATCTCTGTTTGGGTCTTTTAGAAGCTTATGTGATAAAAATTGTCTCATTACTTCATTCAGTTTATGTCATGCTTACAATAATAATGATATTTTAATATCAATATTAAGCAAGATGCTTTAAGTGGCTCTTTCAGTAGATGTTTTGATGTTTAATATGTCCATTTCCTATCTTAATAAGTATTCTTAAAATGGGTTTAAAGTTCTAAAAAAATCAAACTGGAGTAGCAGGTTTTCTACTTAACTTGAACTTTGAGAACCTTGTTATCCACTCGTAGCTTATATCACTTACTTTTTTAATCCTTTTAAAGGCCAGATGCACCCCTTATGATCAATATTAGTAGTTGTTGTTTACTTGGCAATAATATTTAACAGGGTTCCCACAAATCTTAGAAAACCTGGAAAATAACAAATTGATTTATTTTCCAGGTCCTCGAAATGTCCTTGAATTTTACAAAATCTGGAAATGTCCTGGAAATAATCCCATGAATAAATATTATGTCTGTAGAAGAAATCTTTGATTGTGGAAGAAATAAAGTACTGATACATAGTCTTAATATCCCATGTTAGTTAAACTTTAAATAAAAGTGGGTGGATCAGACAGCTAGAAGGGGTGAGTAGGAGGCTGTACCATAAAAATGTCAATAGTTGACCATATATTGATTAAATATGATATGCTTTTTTCATAAGTATCTTCATTTATTACCTTTAAATCTTGTATACTTTGTCGTGGAAATAGTAATTCTGCCCTGGAAATGTCCTGAAAAATACAATTTCCTTGGCTGTGGCCCCTCTGACATATGTCCCAGGTGTGACCAGCACTAAAACTGCTGAACATACCACACTCAATTACTCACATAGTAGTATGTTTATGTGGTGTCCAAGAGAAATGGTCACTAAGAAAATAATAAATTGTCAGATCGTATATCATTGTATCATATATTATAGGTAAGCTTTACTGGACGGATAGCATTCAGGATAAGATCCAGCGAGCTGACCTGGATGGCTCTAACACGGAGAACATCATCGTTCATGGCCTGAACACACCGGATGGTCTGGCTGTTGATGTGACTGGACGCAAACTTTACTGGACTGATACTGGAAGTGGTAGAATTGAAGTCGCCGATTTTGATGGCAACAACAGGAAGGTGTTGGTGTGGCAGGGGATGGACAGCCCCAGAGCCATAGCACTGCATTATAGTGAGGGGTAAGTGGCAGGCATTACCCAGGTGTTTAAGTGAGGTTAGAATCCCCACAGCCAAAAATAATTATGATTTGGATAACTGTGGTTACAATATACTATAACATGTAGGCTATGTGGATGGAACATATGTATATCCATTTGGAAGTGAAGCATAGTTTCTCTCTATACATGCAGAGAGAGAGAGAGATAGTATGGTAAAGTAGGCCCTGTAATCACTCATACAAACATCATCAGTTTCAATTAGTGATATCTTTTTAAAGGTAAGGGCAAGCTCTTAATTGGCCACACTGTATTATACAACAGCCACAGGAGGGGGTAGTTATGTAATGCAAATGAATTGATAAATGCAAAAATAATTTAAAAAAACATTTAAGTCCCAAAAATCATTAAAACAAAATAATTTGTTTTTAAACCATGATTTTTTGGCAGTGAACTTTTAAGACATTCTAAACATGATAATCATTAATCGGTAAATCCTAAAAACAACATTCTCTCGCTTCACTCATTCTTTGACCGCCATTATTTGATATAGTTTGTGAGTAACTCTTTAAACATGTTTGCCAGATGTGACATGTGCCAAGGCTAAACAAAGGATTTACTAACTCCAATCACTCATTACAATTTGAACATGGTAAAGAGGGTTAGAGATGAATGATTTATTGAAAATTTTAATATTTATAACTTATCAACATCATAGCTGGGATATATTTTAGTCCTGATATAATTTGTTCTCCTCCAGTTATATGTTCTGGACGGACTGGGGCAAGAAGCCACGAATAGAGAGAGCCGAAATGGACGGACAGAACAGAAATGTCATCATCAAGGATAACGTTGGCTGGCCCAACGGGCTGGCTGTTGACCGGGTCTCGGGCAGAATTATCTGGGCCGATGCCAGAACACAGGTATGACTGATTGATGGAAATGTTGAATACGGTGAATGAGATTTGTAGTCTTTCTGTAATAGCAATGTTAATGTGAGTAATTGTATCATTGATGTTGGTGATGCTGATTATGGTAATGGTGATGATGATGATGATGTTGGTGATGATAATCATTATTATCACAAACACGCACTAACACACACACACACACACACACACAACACATATGTATTGAATGCTAGTTCTTTGAAACAAAGAAATAAGCACATTCATATTACTAAATAGTCTATTTATAAAACTCATAGGAGATTGATTTGTTTATAACACCTAGCATATATTTTAATTAACAGATATATTATTTTGATAAACATACTTTAAACCTGTCCACAAGTTCACACATCTGAAGCATACCGTTACAAATTACTGTTATTATATTAAAATGTTTTCTGTATGTGTAACGCTCTGGTTTTCTAGTGGTTAAGTACCTGCATTTTGTGCCAAGGATCACGGATTCGATCCCATCAAGAGGTCGAAACCTTTCCAGGGATTAATTTCTCAGCTCCCAACATCGTTGGTGGTTGACCATATTAAATGGCACTGCCATCTCTGCTGAATTAATTAAAAAAGGGGAATATTAATGACCCTGAGGACATAATATACTCTGGTAGTGACCACTCTCAGGGTATTTTGGCTCCATCTTTCCATACTGCTCCCCTGTGAGCGGTGGGGGAGGAAATATGAACAACTGCTCAATAAATGGGACCACACCGGAAATAAATGCCCACACTTCTATGTGCTATCCCTGTTTTATGATTATAAATCATGAAATCAAAGAAAATCAATCAAAAAAGTTTTAGATAAGTTTTACCATACTTTTATGGATGATGTAATATTTGTTTACGTGTTGAGTTAACTTGATATTTGTACTTCCTGATTAGGTTATTGAGTCATCTGATTTCCATGGTAACAAGCGTCACGTGTTGGTGACTGGTGTTCCCCATCCATATGGCCTGACAGTTGGTGGAGACTACATCTACTGGACAGATTGGACAACTAAAGCTATACACAGAGCAGACAAAGATACGGGTCAGAATAACATCATCATCAAGGGAAAACTTCAGGCACTTAGGGATATACATGCTGTACAGTTACAGCAGCCATCAGGTGAATTAATATACTAATAACCAATTTTGGAAAAAGAAAATACTTTGACGCATATGTTTGTCATGTGTGTTAGATTGAGTGAGAGAGAGAGAGAGAGAGGGGGGGGGGGTTTGGCCCAAACCAAAACATTAAAGTCTTTGAGCAACATTGGTATATTCAAACTGTACATAATTAAATGAAAAGAGACGTTACATAGAAGTAAAACAATGCATCATCAGTCAATCAATCAATTTTATCATAAACATACATACACACACTAACACTTGTTTTGTAAATGTTAGTGGTACAAAGTTCACAGTTAACTGTTATCCTACTGTAATGATGAGAATCAATAATTTTGTGGTTAACTACCTAAATTTGTATCATTCTCTGTTGTTTTTGTTCCAGAAATTAGTCGTTGTGGTACAAATAATGGGGGCTGTTCCAACCTGTGTCTTCCCACCCCTCGTGGCTTTACTTGTACGTGTCCAACGGGGTTGCTGCTCGAACAAGATGGAAGAACGTGTCACACCAGTAATTAGTGAATGTTTATAAACCTTGACATTTGATAGAGAAATTAATTAATTTTTGTATAAGCTTAGCAGATAGTTAAATATATGTGCATTATAAATGAATGATAATTAATAGTATATATTGTGACCTCGAGTGTAATAGACTTATAATGAGTAAATATAAAGTAATCTCTCATCACAACAAATGACAGTCTATTTAACTTTGTACTTATGAGAATGCCCATCTCTTCTCATTATTTGTTTTACCAGTGCCACAGAAGTACCTCCTATTTGCTAGCCGTGGTAGCATAAGACGTATATCACTGGATACTAAAGATCATACAGATGTCTTTCTACCTCTGCCAGATCTACACAATGCCATTGCAGTTGACTTTGACGTAAAGGAAAATAAAGTCTATTATACTGATGTATTCCTGGATGTTATAAGGTCTCTGTTAATATCAATTTAAGATTTTTATTTAGTTTTTTTTAATCATAAAATGTGACCTGAAATATGCTTAAAACAGAGATCGACAAATACTATTTAAGTAGGTAATGATTTTAAGTATATTAGACAAAATTGTTACCGTATATTTTTTGTCGTTTGTGGTCATAGTGATCAACACTTCTCTGCTTATGACTTTTCTATTACAGGGTGCCATATTAATTTTCTCTCCGTCTTTCTGTAAACTTTTACAGACGAGCAAATTTAGATGGATCTGACATGGAAACAATTGTTGACATAGAGCTTACAACAGCTGATGGCTTGGCTGTGGATTGGATAGCTAGGAATCTTTACTGGACGGATACTGGTAGGTATTTATAAACTTTATGTAGCTATAATAATGATAATTGGTTAACTTCTACTGAACATAGAATATTGCCATAACAATAAATAATAATATTAATAGCCGAAATGGCAGGTTTTAACGTGGCTGGCAACCTCAAGTGAGGGAGACATATATGGTCTGTAATTTATAGCTCCCCCATGGAGACTAATTCTAAATAAATTTAGAATATATGGCATGTTCAATGGAGAAAACCTTGCCAGTTGCCTGGTTGGATGAAAAAACTCCTTCTACTATAATGCCACAATTACTTTGCAGTAAAGGGAAAAAATCAAATGATATATATATATATATATATATATATGAACATACATACACACACATAATATATATATATATATATATATATAACTATATGTTAGATTAACACACGTACACACTTCAGAAGTTATAACAAATTTAATTAATCACTGTCTCATTTGATGTAAATTATTATTCTAACTTATTCAGGGCGTAATAAGATAGAAGTATCTCATCTAGATGGATCTTGTCGTAAGATCCTGGTTGATATGGAATTAGATGAACCAAGAGCGATAGCCCTTTATCCACAAGAAGGGTCAGTATATTAACATAATAAATGACTTCTTGTGTTTTGTTTTTAATGATAGATTCATTAAATACTGAAAATTCAATAATAAATTGGTTATAGTAAATATATAAAGATGATTGAAAGGTCTGCTTATTTTTGGATGATCCCAAGTTTAATATCACTTCAGAAATACCAAGAAAGTCCTCAATGTTCTTTTTAACTATATATGTACTTACGTTTACTTAAATTTTTATATCCCTTTTAGATAAAAAATCCTTACATGCTGTATCCCTAATAGCCATAAACAAAATCATCAATCATGTAAAACATTTAGTAGTTTGGGACAATCTCATGATGTATTTTTGAAAATTCTGGATCAGACTTTGTACACTCAAACTCTTCTTCTAAGTTGGGTAGAGAATAATCATCAATTGTTTTATATCTTCTTTTTGCTGTATTAAAGTTTATATTCCGACGTATATTTCAGTTTATTGTTCTGGTCAGACTGGGGAGTTCGACCGAAAATAGAAAAAGCTTATCTTGATGGCTCCAACAGAGTCATGATCATCACTACCGATATCAGTAAGTTTCTACTTTCCATACATATGTGGTCATAATGTACACTAAAATAATGTACCCCTCTGTGTGAAAATGCCATTAAACTCTCCTCTGTGACTTCATTAAAATACCAAATAAAATACCTTACAAGCCTGATGCATGTGTGTGTGTGTGTGTGTGTGTGTGTGTGTGTATGTTTGTTTGTATTGACATGACACACACATATATATATATATATATATATATATATATATTTATGCAAATATTTTGTCACATTAATAAATCAGATCCCAGTAACTTATCATGAAAATATTTATTGACCTAATCCCACATTCATACATTTTTTTTGCATAATTTATTACTTTGTTACCATTTCATTGCTCAGTCATTGACATCTGACAATATTTTAGCTTCATATAGCTCACCATAGATTCCAGCCATTAAGCCAATACTTTGTGTCAACATTTTGATGCTTATTTTGGGGGGTTGGCTTAATGGCCCATGCTATTTCAGTGTCCAAAAATCCAGTCATCAGGAGAAAACATTTCAGTGTTTTAGCAACCGTCTAGACTCTAGTCTAGATCTAGATGCAAAATGGGCATCAATCATCTTTTTGATTTAAACTCGTGCAGTCATGGCTTTATAATGAAAATAAATATTTATATGTAGAATTATCTGATTTTTGTAATTATGGATAAATTTTGTTGGACTCAGTAGAGCATTTCACGAAGGCAGTGTCAGTAACAAGACAACTCGTACCCAAGACATTCCATACCAAGGAGCATTGAATATCCTTTGTTTGGCGGCATAGACATTAGGGTGCCCCCATATACATATTTTGTCTGAGAATTTATTTATGCTAATAATGGGATGATTACTGATTACTTAATTTATTTTCAATAGAGAGTTAGTTACTAACTGGCATATACCAGTAATTTACATTGTCTCAGTTATTGTCGCGTTAGTGACCAAAACGTACCATTAAAAGCTCAGTAGTAATTGACAATATTATGTCAAATTATTTCCAAGTCATTGATTTTTATGTGGTTCATTGAATGTTTAATCATGCCGTTAATTTAAGTTTGAGGTCCTATGTATACACTAACAGTTTGTGTAAATGATCGTTATAATTTGCCTTGATCTATTGACAGTATAAAAAACACATTGCTACGAATTATGAAAACAAACCTATTCACATGGACATACTTCAGGTCGGTTTAATGGACGGTACTACCATAAATCATGATATTTTAGGTCTAAAAACGAACTCAGCTTAATGGCTGGGACCTACAGGAATCATATTTTGGCCATTTTTACTTGTTGTCATATAGTCATAAGATGTGGTTGTGGGCACCTTCATGGCTTAACTGGTAGCATGGTTGGCCCAAGATCTGTAGCACCTGGGTTCAAACCCTGGCCAGGCTATATCAAAAGAATATTTCATCTTTCAATTTCACTCATTACCTTTGGAGGTAACACAGTCTATTTAGCCTACCATGTCCACAAAGTGGCCATAAAACAGCAATATTTTGACATTTATATAATAATAATAATAATATGTGATATTTATATAGTGCCCTATCCCGCTAGATAGCTGCTCTAAGGCACTTTACAATATTATTATCCCTGACTCAGACCTGTTTCCACCTAGCACACATCTCAGCTCCCAAAGGATCGTACAATGCATGCTGCCATTATAGGCGCAAAGCATTACTCAAACACATAGCCATCATGGCCTGTCAGGTATTCATTTTGTATGGATGAGTGAACTAGTCGCCACATGACCGCATTACTCAAACACATAGCCATCATGGCCTGTCAGGTATTCATTTTGTATGGATGAGTGAACTAGTCGCCACATGACCGCATTACTCAAACACATAGCCATCATGGCCTGTCAGGTATTCATTTTGTATGGATGAGTGAACTAGTCGCCACATGACCGCATTACTCAAACACATAGCCATCATGGCCTGTCAGGTATTCATTTTGTATGGATGAGTGAACTAGTCGCCACATGACCGCATTACTCAAACACATAGCCATCATGGCCTGTCATGTATTCATTTTGTATGGATGAGTGAACTAGTCGCCACATGACGGCATTGCAGCTCACGGAACCTCAAACCCGCAACCATTTGGCTATGTGTCCTATGCTCTAACTAACTGCGCTATCATGGCACGACAACATTTCTTAAGACAAGTCGCTTTTTTAAATTGTGTTATTCATTCTGTTGCACAAAAGTCAATGCACTGTGCCAGCACCTAACTGAGACTCCAATTTCTGCTTCTTCAAAATAACTCTAAAATGTTTTTGTTGGTTTTATTGAGTGCCCAAAAGGTTACAGAAATATTGCACTACCAACAGTTTTTGAAAGCTGATTTTTAAACTTCACAGCAAAAATGTATTATTAAAAAGAATTCACATTCACATCTATTTATAATTAAAATATGTTTTTATTTTAGTCCAATTTTTGGCAGATGATTTGGGATTAGTGTATTTATGATATATTCAAAAATGCTATGAAGTTTGAAAAAGAGATTGGTCATTATTATTTTTTCTGTATTTTAGATATTTAAGTATAAGAATACTAACTAGCAAAACAGTACTATATCAAACAGTAATTTAAATAACTGGTGATCTTCACAAACTGAATTAGGCATCTTATTTCTGTCATGTTGATGTCAGATTAAAAATGACAATAAATACTTTGCTAAAATCGATTTTTATAAACAAATTGACAATTTAAAAAGACTGATTAACGTTTTGTTATTTGTGTTGATATTGTAGATTTGGGGGTTTAATTATGGTGTGAAGTCATAAGTGAAGTTTCTGAAGTCTTAAATCTCCAAAAACTGTCTAGGTTACTCTGTAGTTTTCTCTCTCTCTCTCTCATTCACACATGCATACATACACTCTAACCAGTATTATAACACTGACTAACAAAACAGTATTATATCAAACAGTAATTTATATAGTATAATATTTGAAAGTAAAACTTCCATTTGTTCCACACATATGTGTGTTGTACCCATGACTTGTTATTTAAGCACATAATAATTATATTTTTATGAACAAGTGAACTTTGTATTGAAGTGAATAACATTATTTGTATAATCTGGCTTCAAATGTGGCAGTATAAATATTTACAAATACATCAATTTCGCTATCGTATATTTTGAAACAAATTGTCATATATAGTCATCATCTTCAGCCATCATCAGTCCACTGTGGGATGAAACCCTTATCATGTTGCCTCCTAAGGTCTCAGTTTCTGGCTCTCATGTACCAGTTCACATTGCCCCAGTACTGTTGTAGTTCATCTCTCCACCTTTTTCTTTTCCCATCCATGAGTGTCCAAACTGTCAGTGCAGCACTCTATCTATTATCCATTCTGCGGCTGATGTGACCTGTCCATGTCCATTTTCTGTTTTTAATTATTTCTATAATGTCATTAAGTTTAATTTGGTCCTTTACCCACTTGTAGTCATTCATTATATCGAATATCCACATCATGATGTAGGGTAAAAATAATTGAGACAATACGACTCTATAACTTGCAACTTTACAGTTTGGTTATTAACATATTGATGCTGACATATAAATATCTTAAATTGAAGTGTAATATCCATTATATCTTTATGAATTAGCTATAAAAAAAACTTCCTCTATATTAAATACATGTAGTATTGGTATAAACTAGGAGAACCTCATTTAAAGTTAAAGGTAGAATATTACTATTGTATTTAATTGCTTGTAGGTAAAATAGACATACATGTAGATTTTACAAAGTCACTATTCATAGTTTTCATGAATATTTATTAACCATTTAATTCTGACAGGAAATAGGGCTATAATGTAGAAATAAACATGATAAAACAGGTGGATCATTTGAATAAAACATGAATAAACAACACAATAAAATGCTGCCTTGGTACAAATCACTCGCACAAAAATATAAATTTATAATGATCTGATGAGGCAATTAGTTTTCTGGCGTAATGATATCTAGATATATAATGGATACCTTTTGGTAACTGTCACCTGTCAACACCTTCGAGACAGTTACAACCTGAATCATGATTTCTATGACAACAAAGAACTCAATAAAATAGCAGAATACTGCAGAAAGACCTTATTACTATATTGGACTCGATATTTAACCTGTGTATTCCTCTGTGTATACTCACTTACCCTGTATGTTGTCAATAAAATACAACTACTACTATGGAATCGTAGGTTTACTTCTGTGGCTGTATATTTTGTTTGTATTGGTCTATTAATTGTGTGGATGTGTTTGTATACTCACTGCTATGACACAGACAATTTTATTTTCTAGGCTGGCCCAATGGATTAACAATTGACTATGCTGCACATAGGATTTACTGGGCTGATGCTAAGCTGGACAGGATTGAAACTGCTGACTTCAATGGTAATAATCGTCAAGTGTTGATACACAATATACCTCATCCTTTTGGTGTGGCTCTGGTATGTATTAATTGATTTGTTAACTATTATGACTTATTGAAATGTTTATAATGTTATTCATGTACATGTGAACATGTGTGTGTGTGTTTTATGTTACATTGTATAATAAAGGTTTTTGTGATGTTTATAATTCTTACAGAATTATGATCAAACGACCACTACCTAAATAGAAAACAAATTATATATATTAGTACATATATAACGCAGCTATAACCAGAAATAAAGCATATATATATCAGTACATATAATATATATTATGATAATAATTCTAATACCTCCGACAATAGCAGAAATAATAGTATTTTCAATCATACCAAACTAGTTTTGGTTATAAGAAACCTTTATCAAGTGCATGTGTCTCAAGAAGATGACTGGTCATATTTTATTGGTCTAAGCTGATAAATCATCCATATGTTGTATTTATAATTCCATGTGCCAGTAACATTTTACACATTATTATAATACACACACACACACACACACACACACACATATATATATATATATGTATATATATATACATGCATGTATGCATACACACACACACACACACACACACACACATGTGCATACAGAGAGAGAGGGGGGGGAGATTTCATATTATTCAACTTAAAGCATTTATGTTTTATTCTCTCCCAACAGTATGAAGACTATATATTTACAACAGACTGGACAAGTAAAGCTATAGAGAGATATAATAAACACAGTGGCTCTGGCCACACAATCATTCAGAATAATATTGAAGCACTGATGAATATTCATGTAATTGCTGCTGATAGACAAACAGGTAACTTTATACTGTCAGAATATTATTCAGCGATAGTAGACAGTAAACTTTACAGCATTATTCTTTGTATCCATTTCTGTACAGTTTGATGGTTCCCCGAAAACGTGTGTTTTAATATATGTGCAAATATAAGCTTTAGTATTAAATAAGCATCTTGGTTTATAGCAGGTCCCAGACCTCCTACTTTTCCTACTTTTTTAGTTACCTTTTGGGTCAGATCTTCTATTTTTCCCCATCTTCTAATTATTGAACCATTATAAAATGTCATAGGAACATTAAACATTGAGGGACTGGTAGAAAAAATACCTCTTACTGATTGCTGTATCACGTATACTAAGATTAAACCATTGATGTTTAAGGTGGTTGAACCACCCCCCTTCTCCCCTAAATTTTAGGGTTAATAGCTACAGGGATAAAACTTTGAGTGCTAAACTTCCACATCTTTTTATTTTTAAATTTGTTAAGGGGGGATACATTGTATAAGCAATGCTTCAAGCATCTTCCTTTTCAACATTCTGTATGCATTTGCTTTCGTTAAAATTATGTATTTTGAATGTCGAAATAAACAATTTGAAGCGGTTAGCCGCAGTCGGGTCGGCGGGAAAATAATAATAAAAAGAATAAAAGTCATTTTATTTCCTAGCGGCGAGTTTCAGCTGTGGTCGGCGGGTTTGTGAAACAAGTATTCAACAAACAATGGCCTAAAGGGCATATTTCAAATTTAAACACTGAATTGTAAAATGTTTTCATCCTATGTAGACTTTATTTAGTTATGTTCTTTTGTTAGAATCTGTACTCTTTGGGTTGAGAGACAGAACACTACGTTTATTTGAAAACAGTTAAAAGTTACTTTTTGTCAAAAATTAATTAACATAATTAATTATTTCTTCAGCAGCAGCACAGTTATGAGAACTGTTGCTGGAGATGGTTTTCTGAGGTGTGTATATGTTCATGTGAACTGTTTGAATGAAATATACATTATATAGATATGAAGGATGAAGGAGGTTTTATGGCATTTACCAGATTATAGGTTTTTCTTGAGCTGAAAATAAGGTTTTGGGAAATGGGGAGTTGGTAAAATTGGTGGTTTGAAATAATTCTCTTGCAAACGTCATGTTTTATCCCCACTCTTTTAGTCTTAGATTGTCCTAAAAATTCATAAAACCCTAACGCCTCCCCCCCGACCCCCCCCCTACACCCACACACATAGACACACACACACAGGTGCATGTGACTCACTTCACTCTGCGATTTGCTTTCCTGCTTTTCAGGTTTTCCCAATGGTGCAGTCGTTTGAGCACTGCACTGCAATCCTTCATGTTGTGGATTCGAATCTAACTCATGCCTGTTGTGTTTGTGAGATTTGTTTCCCTTGGTAGATACCCCTTAGTTATGTGTCCCAGACAGGACCAATACTGGTGCTAAACAACTATATTAATATGTACTTTTTGTATTGCTTCATGTAGGAAGTAATCTCTGCAGCCATGGTAATGGAGGCTGCAGTCATTTATGTCTGATGCGACGTCATGACTACGTGTGCGCTTGTCCTTCATTCCCCGATCCACGACCTTGTTCAACCATACCTCAAGGTCTTAACAGGACTCTGTATAAGAATGGAGACAGGAGGTGTGTATATTGTCCGAAGAGTGAGCAGAGCTGGCATATAAAAATGTTAATACACTCTCCTGATAACTAGGTTATAAGTTAATTACTTGTATGTATTGTTTTCTAGTTGCGGTGAGTTGGAGTCATGTGATTTGAGAGAGTCATTTATGGATCGTCATCTGTTGTACATAATCCTGGCATGTGTCCTACTGATAGTATTGATCATCCTCATCATTGTACTTTTACTGTGGAGACGGTAAGTGTATATTACCTTTTTTGTTCTATGGTAGAACTCTAGATTACTGTATGAATAATTCTGTAGAATAAAGGTGATTTAACAAACAACTGTATGTATCAAATTGAATATGGTTATATGGCTGGATTACTATAAGATCCAGTTACCAAACTGTTAAGCTGTGATTATAATAATGTGTGTGTGTGTGCGTGTGTGTGTGTTTTTGTGCGTGTGTGTGTGTGTGTGTGTGTGTTGTAACTTGCCAGTCCATAGTGTTGTCTCAACCAGTGAAGAACTCTCAGCTCTATTCTTTTACTATAGGTATCATTTTAAGAAAACGTAAACAGTCCTTGTTTGTTCCAAATGTTTACAGTCTATTACCTGACTTCTAGTATATTATTTACATTCCGAATATCTTTAAATATAAACTGTATTTGTTACAGCCAGCGATGGAGACATGAGAATGATGTACTCGGTCCTGTTTCATTTACAAACCTCAACTACAGCAGGTCTAGCAGTGATGCTATCAGTATTGGCACCAGGGTCAGACCCTGGCGATTGTTTAGATTTGACAGGAATGAGGTACGTTCTGTGGTCATGTTAATAATACTGGGAAAGATGCTGTTAAATATAATCCACACACACACTCTCTTTCTCTATCTCTCTCTCTCTCTTGTGTTTTAGCTGTGTATAATAAGGCACAGGCACAGAGAATCTCGAACCGTGAATTCAAACTCTGGACGTTTCTTCAGGGGACTGAATCCAGAGTGGTGACTTTTCTTGCTGAGACATGTGTAATGTCTCACCAGTCCCTAAGCCGCCAAGCAAAAATAAAAAGCGAATCACCTACAGCTGTGGAGTTTGGGAGTAGAACACCCAAGTCAGATCACGGCAGTAGTGAGAATGTTTACTTAATTATCTAAGCAGCCCTATTTATAGCTATTTTTTAATTGCTGTATCTTTCTTCAAAGCAATACTATATAAACCATATAACCCAATTGTCACTGTCTTTAAAGATCAGTTTTTACAACGGGCAGGCGTCATGAAGCGACTACTATTAAAACTGTTTATCTTAATTGCTATTAAAAGACTGACATCTGCGCTGAAGCAGACCGTAATAGCGAGTCATAGCTTCCGTACTGTTTGAACTATGCTATCATTTTCAAACCTGACCTAATTTATGCTATTCTAACTATTGTAGTTCTTAAATGTTATTTATGACAAGCAGATTAGAGCTAATCTTGAATCTCATAGTACAAACTGGACATAACTGGACCTAGGAAAGATAATTCTATTCCCACATACAACCAAGGTGAATTTTATAAGTTGTTATATAAAACCCACCAACCGCGCGAGCTGTGTCCAATGCCACCGCTCGAGATGCGATGCAGTGTTTCTATTCCTGAGTCAGGAGTACATGCTTTAAGAGCGTACTGTGTCTACTATAGTCATTTAAATGCTGGATAACCAGGCCAAACATCTAAACGGCGTGCCTCCAAAGACGCAAATAGTGCACGGAATATATAGCTCTAGATCAACTTTTCTTGAATGCAGGGACCGGGAAATATGGTCTCCACGCATAGAAAACGGAACTTTCTCAACCGCAGCATAATATGCCTTGTGATATTTGCTGGAGGGTCAAATACCTCATAAACATACAAATCCAATATATACTTTCTCTATGTCACTCGCTCTTTCTCTATCTCTGTCTCTCTCTCTCTCTCTGTGTGTGTGTGTGTGTGTGTCTGTATCTCTGTCTCTCTCTCTCTCTCTCTCTATCACTCTTTCACAAATTATATCAGCAATCAAGATTTTACAATTTTAATTATTATATATTCTTGGGTTATGATCATTTCTCTCCTCACTATTGTCATCATAACCATCTAAGCATGAGATTACTCACCATAAGTGTCTGTTATCTTTTAGCATAGCATTTGATTAATTATTGTTATAAACATATCTTTACCATGTGCAGGAGAGAGTCTCAATGCTGCCACCTGGTGGAAACATACAGGAAGAAAAGTTGAACAATCAAGAAACAGCATCTCTGCTGAAACAGAAGGAGGCTTCAGAGGGCGCCGTTGCCATGGCCCCTAACACACATCATCATGGTAACAACCTCTACAAAGAATCGAACATAAAGAATGCCTGCGAGATGGAAGAAGCCAGACTGCATTATAAACCTGTGGACAATGATGTGTGACAGATATATTTAAACAAATCCCACTAAGCCATGTGTATATCAGCCAACAATAACTGTGATGTGTATCGTGTAGTCATTTGTTATGGACAAGGTGCACATTCATTGCAGCAGCATTTCTCTCTTCGTGGTTGCCATGAGCTTGCGATCATATTATGGTGGCCCTCCTCAGAGAGGGGGTAGCACCGAGTCTGTCAGCCAACAATATTTGACCAAGTCACAACTCTGAGCAAAACTGCCAAGGCCAAGGCCATGATGAACTGTTGACCTTGAGGTCAAGGATATTACTGCAGATTTTGTAAATTGATGTCTTCTAAAAGTGTTGGTGTGTGTGTGTGTGTGTGTGTGTTTTTCTGCTGTTAAATGTACACACATATTTTCCAATAATTCTGCTTCTGTATCATAAAAGTTCATTAAACACATTACTATATTGCATTTTCATGCATTATTCATCTTTACACATTTGAAGAAAGATTACAGATCCAAATACACTATATATTGTAGTCTTGTGCTGTTATAGATCAGTGTTTATTTTTTTTTAATGTCAGCTGCTGCTAATTATGGTAAAATGGATATCCATTTATTCTAGAATATTTTCTATAATAATAACAATAATAATGTTATTATTGTTATTATTATTAGTAGTAGTAATATTCACCAAAATTTATAACAATTTTTTTTAAATGAATGTACACTGATTCAATTATTTGTAAACTTTGTTCTAAATATTCCAGAACATCAAATGGATTTCCATATGATAAAGGCTTTTTATATTAGTTTTAATTATATCCAGGAGACATTTTATGTAATTCATGCCACACATAATGTGCCTGGTTTAGTAACATCTGAGATCATTTCTTGTTATCATGACAGAGGTTGTTCTGTATGTACTAAGGAACCCTGCTCACAGAGATTTTAGTAATGTGTTATTTTAGCTTGATAAAGCATTTTGAATTTTATTTTGTAAAAGCTCCGTTTGATTTTTTAATGTATTATTACATGACTGCCAACTTCACATATATTAATTTGGTCGATGTGAAAGCCAGTTATATGTTAGCATGTAGTGCTGAGGGTTGAACTTTGGCTTGAAATGGTTTCTTTTTTAACCATCAAATTTGACAACTGTTGGTTTGGTGCTGTGTCAAGTTCATATATTTATATCATGTGTGTATTCCTGAACCAGTGATATTATTATAGTATGTTACATACTGTGTCTGCATGTGTGTGTGTGTGTATTACCACATGCTAATGACTTGATATGAATTATAACAGGGTTCTAGCTTCAAGCTGAAATCGCATGGAACAGTGCAGTAGACGTGAATGGGGTAATTGTTCATTATATATTGTTATTGTTATTATATATGATTATATATCATGTTATGATTTTGGTAAATTGTTTTGTATTTTGTTATTTGGGTCGTCAGTGACATATAGTATTAGCTTTCCAGATGACTACCTGAACACCTGTCATGAACGTGTCATTTAAATTATCCAAATAAATCTCACCAATCAGCAACTTTCTTATATTTAGCCCAGTGTAGTGTTGCTGCTTCCAGGTGGCAGCACTCGTTCATCCATCATCAGACTTCTGATGTGTGTGTGCGTGTCTATGTCTGTCTGTCTGTCTCTCTATCTCTGTGTGTGTGTGTGTGTGTGTTTCTCAGTGTGTGTGTGTGTGTCTCTCTCTGTGTGTGTGTGTGTGTGTGTGTGTGCTTTGGCCACCACCTCATCAGTTTAATGGTATCTGATATGACAACGTGCAGTTCTTCCTTCACAGCCAGGTTTAACTCACCCATGTAATTTTCCAACCATTGCGTCACTGTTCAGAGTGCCTTAATAATAGAAGATGTAACTGTATTATTTGTCTGACTGTTGAGAGGTTGTTACCGGACATCGGCATACGGACGTCTATTATTTGTCTGACTGTTGAGAGGTTGTTACCAGACATCGGCATACGGACGTCTATTATTTGTCTGACTGTTGAGAGGTTGTTACCAGACATCGGCATATGGACGTCTATTATTTGTCTGACTGTTGAGAGGTTGTTACCGGACATCGGCATACGGACGTCTATTATTTGTCTGACTGTTGAGAGGTTGTTACCAGACATCGGCATATGGACGTCTATTATTTGTCTGACTGTTGAGAGGTTGTTACCAGACATCGGCATATGGACGTCTATTATTTGTCTGACTGTTGAGAGGTTGTTACCAGACATCGGCATACGGACGTCTATTATTTGTCTGACTGTTGAGAGGTTGTTACCAGACATCCGCATACGGACGTCTATTATTTGTCTGACTGTTGAGAGGTTGTTACCAGACATCCGCATACGGACGTCTATTATTTGTCTGACTGTTGAGAGGTTGTTACCAGACATCGGCATACGGACGTCTATTATTTGTCTGACTGTTGAGAGGTTGTTACCAGACATCGGCATATGGACGTCTATTATTTGTCTGACTGTTGAGAGGTTGTTACCAGACATCGGCATATGGACGTCTATTATTTGTCTGACTGTTGAGAGGTTGTTACCAGACATCGGCATACGGACGTCTATTATTTGTCTGACTGTTGAGAGGTTGTTACCAGACATCGGCATATGGACGTCTATTAACATCGACGAATGTTGTGATTGCTTTGTGAAATATTGGTCAGTTTAAGATATTTTCTTTTATTCGTCATATAGTAAAGTAGGCCTACAGTTTTCTCATCAAAGGTGTTTTATTTGTTATTGTTCGAGATTTACGATTTTATTACATGTAATAGGATTAAATGAATCTGGCATTGTTCGTGTGTGTGTGTTGGTGTGTGTGTATGTGTGTGTTTGATGGTATGCGTACCACAATATATGGATTATTTGTCTTTTTATAGATGGTTTTCAATATGTGCTTGTCCCTAAATAATCTACGTTTTTGTATGATGTTTACATAAATTGTGTTCAGTGATTGCGATGACAATAAATTGATGCAAACAGTATATTTTGTTTTGTTTTATCATATATCTGCTCGCATAGTGATAAATACTCGAAAATATGATCATATCACCCCAATTCTTCAAAAACTACATTGGCTACCTGTTAGACGGCGTATCCATTTCAAGATTTTATTAATGACTTATAAATCTATTAATGATATGGCGCCAGAATACCTGTAGAAAGTCATCCCGAAAACTCAGGTCATCCAGTCAGATACTATTGCACGTGCCAGTGTCTCGACTCAAGTCATATGGTGATTGGGTTTTTAGTGTTGCAGCCCCCACTTTGTGGTATAGGTTGTTCTAAAAACACACCTATTAAATAATTATTATCTTTTAAATCTTATAGGGTTGTTACAGACATATTATTTGGGGTATTATTATATTACATATTATTTGTACAGCGCCTTTGAAATGGCTCCTGGTAGTAAGAGCACTTTATTAAATATACATTATTTTTATTATTATCTGTTTATCATTTGACCACGAGTTCATTGGTAACATGTCCACACCAATTCGCAAAGTAGTTTCTCGACTCACATGATCTTGGGTGGTCGGCGCTTTAAATGGCGCTGCCATCTCACTAAATTGAAATGGGACGCCAATGACATACCAGAACTTGATGTTCTGACCAAGTTGTAAAACAAAACATCGACATCATAGTACACATTTTACCGATATCAACTTAATCCTGGTAAATACAGACGTTTACGTTAAATGGAACGAATGACGTCATATTTTGTCACGTCCACGGCACAGTATCTGTTGCAAAATATCGTTATAGATAATTCCTGTATTTTGTGACGGCATAGGCATGTCTGAAGGGTGTTTCATCTTTAACTTCGGCTCATTAGCTTTAGATGTCGCTTGGCCTAACTTGTCCACAAAATGGCCGTCAAACATCCTGTACTTTCTGCTCATCCAAGTGTGAAATAACAAGTTTATTTAGTGTGGCCTTTTTTGGTTGCCTATAACGACATGCAGCGACACATCCGGTTAATTACAAAACCAAACAATGATCCAAATATATAGTTATTGTCATATATAGCCTTTTTTTCATAATGTGTAGCTCGCTCCGCCTCAGATTAATTTTGACATACTTACGTATTCCATAGTTGAGATCCATAACATATTAAGTGTTTGTATTCGACAAAATTATATTTGGTGTTTGTAATATTTTGCGCTATCAGAGCGCTATAGGTGTCACGTTTCGTGTCAGTGATAAATGACACGATACCTGATAATCAGATGTAAACTCTCGTCCCATTACGTAATCATCTGAAAAGCTCACGTCATCCACTCAGATACTATTGAAGGTACCCGTATCTCGGCTCAAGTTATATGACGATTGCGCGTTTAGTCTGGCGTCCCTCAGTTTGTGGGATGATGATGATGATGATCGATGTTTTACGGCCACTTTTGTGCACATGGTAGGCTAAATGGGCCGAGCGACCTCCAAAGGTAATGAAGCGAAATCAAAGATGAAACAACCTTCAGATATGCCCACGCCGGGATTCGAACACGGGTGGTAGTGATCTGTGGTCCAACACGCTACGGCTAGACCACGGAGGCGCCCTACCCTCATTTTGTGGGACAGGTTGTCATCGAGATTTCAGTGAAATTAAATTATATCGGAACTGTGATATACAGGATCAGAAGACTCGGGATTCGGTAGTTAAATGTATGGATTAAAGTTCAGCAACATAATAAAAATAATAATAATAATAATAGTAATACTAATAATAATATAAATATAATATAGATTATATTTTATAGAAGAAAAAAAATCAGTCTTTCAATTTTGGGACATAACGTAAGAATTTGGTATACGGTGTGTGTGTGTCCGTGTGTGTGTATAATTTAAGAATTTGATTTGGGTGGGTGAGTGACTGTTTAAATGAGTGGTTGAGTGGTTGAGTGGTTGGTGAGTGGTGAGTGAGTGAGTGAGTGAGTGAGTGAGTGAGTGAGTGAGTGAGTGAGTCAGTCAGTCAGTCAGTCAGTCAGTCAGTGAGTCAGTCAGTCAGTCAGTGCAGTCAGTCAGTGAGTCAGTCAGTGAGTCAGTCAGTGAGTCAGTCAGTGAGAGTGAGTAGAATTATATATAGTACGGTAGATAACTAAAACCAAAAGAGATTTATTATACTTTTAGGTCCAGGTGTAGAATACAATTTTTATTAAAATTATCGCCGCATTATGTTGATTAATGAATGAATAAATAAATATGATTAATAACCTGTATTAATCTAATTCACTGCGGTAATGGTCACGTGTGTTTAAGTTGTTTATTCTCTCCATCACTCTCGTTTGTAATAGGGTTTTGAAGAAGAAATCGCTAAATCAGTCAATAGGCGGGTAGCAACTCGGTGTTTCTGCGTGCGTGTGAATCAGTTACGTGTTTA
Source organism: Paralvinella palmiformis (assembly GCA_025642065.1). Lineage (NCBI taxonomy): Eukaryota > Metazoa > Annelida > Polychaeta > Terebellida > Alvinellidae > Paralvinella > Paralvinella palmiformis. Next base: position 430,742 of record JAODUP010000192.1, on the reverse strand, counting down.
ACATCGCTAATCATGATGTCGCCAAACTTATTAATCAGGTGTGAAAAATTTATATATTGGTAACGCTGACATAAACAATCGTCACGAATTTACTGTAAGATCGTAATTATTATGACAGGTGGTGCAATATAGTCCTAATTAATATAGGTGTGTCGCCTTCAAGTGGACATTTTACGATAAAAGATAGACTCATATATACCGACAGAGGAACACCGACGTACAGTTATCAAATTCATATAACTAAATCACACTTTGGTTTTAGAAAGACGTCTTTATAGATAGATCGTAAATAGGAGGAAATACGACCAGGATATAGGTCATATCAAGTGGCCAGTGCTGTACATCATTGTGATATAAAGAGGTTTGGAGTTGATTTTATTATTATTATTATTATTATTATTATTACATCTCATATGTAAATGTCGTAAGCCTGTTGAATAACACTGATGAATAATGGCACGAAAACAGTGATGAGAGTTTATTGTTTTGCATATATGGCGAGCACACGCCCACACGCATGTATACGCGCGTGCCTATATTGATATAATTTCAGCTCATACCTTATCCACGATGTCGGGAGGAAGGAGTCGGACCATGTTGAGGGTAGCACTGACAGTCCTGGGTTTTGCCAATATAGGTTAGCGAGATTGTTACCTAACACGACTATAAGATTATTTACATGCAATCTGTATTTCGTCTGGTGCTATTTCTAGCAACTAGCAACTATATTCTACAGCGGCATGGCGGCCTGGTGATGGCGGTTTGATTGAGCTTTTCCTGTGGCCCCCAATACATAAAACGTTGTATTATTCTCTGGTGTATCCGTGTCTAACATACGAAGTAACGCTGTGGAGGGTTGCCTATGATACACACTTGAAGAAACTGGTCAGAATGCAAAAGAAAAGTAGTAGAGTCGTAGCTGGCGTACCCTATTATGCTCACACAGAACCGATTTTCAAGCACTTGCCGTGCTTTAAAATGAAACTACAAACCTCTAACTCGGACTGTTGTAACATCACAATGTATTACTAATAAGGGGACACAAATATGGAATCATTTATCTACAGAACTCTACACTAATACTGCTCATCAGACGCTGATACATGTATCTGGCTTCTATTCCAGATTCCGAAGGGTCGTGAATCGGGAGTACAGCGACTGATTAAGTTATTACTTCTAGCTTTGTTGATCCGATGGGGGGGAGCCTGGCTGAGGCATTGTGGGTAGTTAATTGTGGACACGTATGATCCTCAATGTTTTGTTCTGTCTTATCATATGTGTATTATTATTTGCATTTGTTTTCTAAGCAATGGAATACCTTTAAACTTAATACTGATGTGATCTTGTTAAACAAATTAAATAACGAAGTAGTTTTCAGGATACAGTCTACATGAGTCTATTCCATGGCTTGGAACTGTATACTACTAACTATATGATACAATATTTACATAAATAATTTATTTCGTGTGTTTTATACAGTTCCGAAAAAAGATTGACTGACTGATTGATTGATTGATTAATTGATTAATTGATTGGCTATATAGCAATGGAATGACCCCCCCCCCTCAAACAAAGTTATTAGATCAGCCGAGCAATCATCTGATGGATGATGTAACTCAACTCTTACGTGTTATTATCATCAATGATAAAGAAGAATTACATTAAAATGGTTCTATAGATGTTCATTTCTGGACAACAAACATCCAATTCATCGTTGAACATCTATTTCTGTTGACAGTTAAAGTATCGTCAATGTTTACAGTTTGGCAATAGTTTGTATTAATCTGCAGATCTTTGTAGTTAATAAATAATAAGTTGTATTAATATTACTTATCGTTACAGCTACTTCAGGTTTAGCTATTTTCCTTGGAGATTCGGCGACCCAAGACACCACTACCTCTACGATCAGTCTTACCGTTGTTTCTACCAACAATACTGATACCGATACCACCACACTTACTGGTAATACTACCAGCGGTACGACCACTCTTACTGGTAATAGTACCAGCGGTACGACCCCAGAATCTCCTGCAACTGATAAACCAACATCGACGACAGAGGGTGATTCTGCAGTAGCAGCTCTTACAGGATCGGGCTCGTGGTTAACGGCCATGAGTCTTCTGATGACATTCTTCTGGATGGCGTAAAGTTACACAAAAATCGGACGATGAAGCATGACGCAGCAGATTGTGCTGAACATCGGAGTACACCAAGTGTCACCGATGATATCCCGATAGAAACATCTGTACCTTCTTTTGTTATAATTGGATCCCTAATTGTTGAACAATAATTCGGCGTCATATAAACGGCACAGTGCTATTATTATTAGATCAAATTTGTATAATTTAAAATAATTTTGTTTTGTTTTATGACATAAATAAACATCTATTTTGATGTAGAACGTGTTTATGTAAACTTTCACAGCTGTTTGCGCATGCGTTTTATTTCAGTGCGACATTCCTTGCCGAAAATTGCTTTATAAAACATAAATCATCATCATCATCATCATCATCACCAACATCATCTTATATACGCTTACAAAATATGTATTCGACATCTACCAACAAACTCCTACCTAGTTAAAGCACCCAGTTATTTTTAAAGCCAAAATTACATTATAGCCTTTACACATACACATACGAGTGTCTAAAATGTTTAGCAACAAACAAAAAGCTTTGAATCCAGAACTTTCCAGTTAATAGTCCAGCCCGTTACCATTGAGCCATTGCAATAACAACAACAACAACAATATCCATACTAACAGAGTCTAATAATAGTAGTAGTAGTAGTAGTATATAAACAAAAAACATACCAAAAATATTCCTAAATATATTATAGAGTATCCTAAAATTGTCAAGTATGTCTCCTGTAGCACTACACAATCCAGTAGATAACTAAACTAGTAGAATTCATTAGACTCTAAATATTTATATAAAAATAAATTATACATTTTGGTTTAATCTTCTGCCTCACGCCAAATTCTGGTATAAATTAATCAAATCGTGTTGTTGAGTCGTCGCTGAATATTAATTGTATTCCGTATAACTAGAATAATACCAAATTTTACTACCATTAGTTCCATATAATTAAAAGATTCTTATCTTATACAATAACTGGATGTAAACGCCAAAATTAAAGCATATAAATAATGGACGCTCCCTATTGGCGCCACCTAACCGGTCAGTTCGCCATCGTCATTATACAACCTTATAACTCTCGTCACATTCATCTGTTGACGCATACAAACTATAGATATAACAGGTCAGATGTCATGTATTGACGACACTGTAGGTATTTTATATCTATTTTCTACATCCTGGTTATCCAATCTATGACCTAGATTTATGAAAAAGATTTATATAAGATGTCTAATAGTTGAAAGATTAGGTTTTGTCATTTCGTTGTCTCCGCCATACTGTATTAATAATTTTCCTTGTACTAGCCAGCGGGGTGAGATGATGCCAATACGGTGTGGCTTCTAGTACACGACGGACTTATTTCTGTACGAGTGATGACATCTCGGGCAGAGCCTAAAATATCAGTGCTGAAATAAATCCGTCTCGAGTAAAAAGCTAAATATCATATGCATTTTCTCGCATATATATATATATATATATATATATATATATGATTATTTCTACGAGAAATGGTTAGAAACACCATTTTATACATTATTATACGTCTATAAAATACCAGTTCAAATATATAATATTAAGGGTTTTTTTACTTCTCAATTAGCCTGAAGCATGATGACGTCACAAACCAAAACAAACCAGCCGCGCTTTGCATTGTGGGATTTGACATTGAGTTAGTTTTTGGCGTGATTATAAGAGATCCGGAACAATGACGTTAAGGTTAAAATGGCAGGATTATCACGGCGTTATCGCTCAGCGGACCCCCTATAAATCCCACAATGCAAAGCGCGCCTGGTTTGTTTTGGTTTTTGACGTCACCATGCAATGGGTCTATTTGCTTACGTTATGTCTTTCGATATTGATGATAATCAACCTATTATGAGGTGCGCAAGGTTTTTAGGTTAAACTACTGGGTCCTCTTTCTCTCTAAGCGAACAAATGTAGCATGAAAACGACTGTAGTCTGTAAGAAAGGTACTATATCACCTCAAACAAGGATTACCTCAATCGAACCACAAAGGGCGGACCTGTCAAAGTGTTTTACTTATTCGGCAAGATGGCAGCATCTATGGCAAGATGACCTTAACAGTCCTCCCTGGAGAGCCTGATGAAGTCTGTTGAGATCTTGAAGGAGGCTGATACATCGGCCCTCAACGTGAACCTCCTCATACAGTCTATACTTCAATATCGAGAGCTGAACACACCCGATAGCACTGATGCACTAGACATACAGGCATTTGGGCAATGCCCGGTGGGCCGCTGAGCTGGGTAAAAATAACAGCTGAAAAAATATCACAAAAAAACTGAAGCTATAGACGCTACACAAATACTGGAACGAAAATCGAACGTACCTTAATTAAGTAAACAATGAAGACAGACCTCTGTTCTGGTCTTCAGGAGTATGTTTGTCATTGTGGTAAGTGCATCCGTCGATGTAAGTTACTATAGAGTCATATTACACTGAACTGTCAGTAGAAGTACCACCCACCCCTATAGTGATCCAGAAGCTAGGAGTCACAACTGTTACGAGTTAGAGGAGGGTGATTGTTCCCGTGGCTGATAATGTCTCCCGGATCCTGCCATTCCATACCACCTCACTGCTGCATCCGATATATCTTCATTCTACATCACTGACTCATGTATTGGATATAATAAATAAACTATTTTACCAATATCATTAGGAACTTCCAGGGTTGGGGTAATCGTAATCGGTTGTAATCGTAATCGCTTGTAATTGATTATACGATCTCAAGTAATTATAATCGACATTTCCAGATACAATGTAATCGTAGTCGAGATATAGTTTGGAAGGTAAGGCAAAAGATAACAATAGAACTGATTTATCCATTGACAGACTCCTGTCATATTTACACATGATGATTTGTCAGTTTATTTGTTCTATGAACATGAAAGGGAAATGTGTTGAAACATTACTTCAGATGTGGCCTCTATTATAAGTCATATAAACAGCCATTTCAAATTAACTCACAATGTTTTCACACGGTTAAGCTCAAGCTAGTCACACAGGCAGCAATCGTTTATGACTTCTTTCTGACACCCTCATTTTAACTCCAGATGCAAAGCTCCTGATTGGCCAGCAGTCGGAAGACAAGCAGCCAATTAAATTAACGAATGCGTTAGTGAATATAAACAAGACTACCACTTAGACCACTTACCCTATAACAGGATTCTATAATACAACTAACAGAAATAATCTGCCCATTAATATATATGCTGACGCCAGCACCCATCAGGACGGCAAGACCGCTTAAGCTGTTATGTGCAGGAAAAGAACCTTGACATAAAAGGAAGACTTTCTGACCCCATCACCCTAGCAGAGCTCCATGCCATATAGGCCGCTCTAGTTTGGAAACTCTCCAGACATAACACAAAAGATATAATCATTCATTCAGACTCAATGGCTGCCCTTACCATTCTTCAGAATCGAATATATAAAATCTACCCTGAAATAACATCAACAATATTTGGGGTTTGACTATATTCTAATTACCCTATTTATTATATAGACTTTACCTGGCTATAGTCACACCACACATGATGTATTTCGTTACTAAATATATATTCAAACAATTCCATTGATATTGTTTGCATTAATTTCAGTTTGAACTAATCTCATATATCTCTATAAATACCTATCCATTCATTGCAAACTTATTACTTGCTCCTTTGCTCTATGGTGAATATTCATCTCAGTCTCTTGTACATTTTCATATGCAGAACATACCAGAAAGCATTTTCTCAGATAATCAACATATTAATGAACACGCAGAACTGACCTGATATGTAACGGATACCCGTTAGCGCTCATCCCGGAAGAAAACGAACGTCTGTACAGAGCACATCCTGACAAATATATTTCCCTGAGAACTTGATTTATTAGAATGTGAGGTTAATTCGTAGAGTGCAACAACACACACTTCATTTTAAACTCTTTACCTGACTCACTCACTCACCACTCACTCACTCACTCACTCACCACTCACTCACTCACTCACTCACTCACTCACTCACTCACTCACTCACTCACTCACTCACTCACTCACTCACTCACTCACTCACCCACAAACTCGCTCACTCAACCAATCCTTAATGAGCAATCAACCCAATGGCGTCGTTATTTTGCCTTATCTTTGTAATTTTGGCTTTAAAAATAACTGGGTGCTTTAACTAGGTAGGAGTTTGTTGGTAGATGTCGAATACATATTTTGTAAGCGTATATAAGATGATGTTGGTGATGATGATGATGATGATGATTTATGTTTTATAAAGCAATTTTCGGCAAGAAATGTCGCACTGAAATAAAACGCATGCGCAAACAGCTGTGAAAGTTTACATTAACACGTTCTACATCAAAATAGATGTTTATTTATGTCATAAAACAAACCCGATTTAAAAGAAGACAGTAGCAATTCAGTCACGTGTTGGTTTGTCACTTATCTCGCGAGATCAAATTACAGACAATAAATAGATCCGTGTTGAGCACTCGTATCCTTAAAGTATATCAAATACTATACTTGAACTTGTATTCCACATTTTAGATGGCTGTTCTCGGGATTTGTACTTGATCTGAAAGTACGTCGAGCTGGCAATTACATTGTAAAGTTTTAGGCTTCTGATAAATATTTTGAAATTGCAGTTGTTTATTAAACACACACACACACACACACGTGCATACACACAGACACGCACACATGCACACGCACACACACACGTGCAGACACACACACAGGCGCACAAAGCCAATATTCCTGGCACTCGGCAAAGTATTTATACTTCGTGATTGACAATTGTTTCTAGGCCACAATATTGTGGTTGTAGTGCTTTGAACGGCTGACTACTTAGCCTAATTAATTGATAGGTTTATTGATACTTACTCCTCTCTTATCAATAAACTGTTAAGTCTATTAGTAAGTAAGTGCTTTTATTCCTCCATATACTGTATATAATTGACATATATATTACCAAAAAATTCACGATACAATATATAGAGATATATCGTTTAGAGAGGTAGTACTGTGAGGTGTTATATCATAGATTTGTAAATAGGATATTATTATCTTATGGATCAGCATTATGGATAAACAATAACAGAATTATACAATAATAATAATAATAATAACAACAACAACAACAACGAAATAAAAAGGTTCATAAACTGTATTCAGGCTAGTAATTTTCATGCGTGAAATTTGTTTTAGTAAATAGCTTTTCTAACAGTTCGAGTGTCAGAGAATCTTCTTCGGGTTATCAATAGAAGTGTTACATGACTTTATTTTCTGTCAATAAAGGCTTTTCCATGTCTATGGGAAATACTGTTTAACACTGTTAACACTGTTTAATACGACAGACAGCAAATCCGGACAACCTCGTTGGTCTTAGGCAACTAAATAAACTCCGAGCAAAACTGTGCTGAAGGTATCCCGATCACACTCCTAGAAATGTTTCAGTTTAAGGGCCGTGATATTGTCACCGTCTTATAGATGAGCATCCGTTACAGGACAGTTAACGAGTTGAAGGTTACAATATAATAGTACCATCCTCGACAACCACGATCTGCCAGTCTCTCTGGTACTAGAACGTTAACATGAACATCTACGGCTAAGACTGTGTAACAAAGGAATATACCAAAAAGACCAACACGAACACCCAACACGAACACCCAACACGAACACCCAACACGAACACCCAACACGAACACCCAACACGAACACCCAACACGAACACCCAACACGAACACCCAACACGAACACCCAACACGAACACCCAACACGAACACCCAACACGAACACCCAACACGAACACCCAACACGAACACCCAACACGAACACCCAACACGAACACCCAACACGAACACCCAACACGAACACCCAACACGAACATGTATTTACAGTGGACACATTTATCGTGTGTCCTGTCGTAATGTCATCGGCAAATTAATAAACCGCCATCTCAATATCAAAATCCCAAATGACTACGAAATTCAAGTAACTCTGGAAGCTTGATACCATCTCACATCATGTGTCCACTACTCTAGTCTCAGAGATAGACAGGCTTCATCCACTACTCTAGTCTCAGAGATAGACAGGCTTCAGACGAAAAACTCTGGAAGCTTGATACCATCTCACATCATGTGTCCACTACTCTAGTCTCAGAGATAGACAGGCTTCAGACGAAAAACTCTGGAAGCTTGATACCATCTCACACGATGTGTCCACTACTCTAGTCTCAGAGATAGACAGGCTTCAGACGAAAAACTCTGGAAGCTTGATACCATCTCACATCATGTGTCCATTACTCTAGTCTCAGAGATAGACAGGCTTCAGACGAAAAACTCTGGAAGCTTGATACCATCTCACATCATGTGTCCACTACTCTAGTCTCAGAGATAGACAGGCTTCAGACGAAAAACTCTGGAAGCTTGATACCATCTCACATCATGTGTCCACTACTCTAGTCTCAGAGATAGACAGGCTTCAGACGAAAAACTCTGGAAGCTTGATACCATCTCACATCATGTGTCCACTACTCTAGTCTCAGAGATAGACAGGCTTCAGACGAAAAACTCTGGAAGCTTGATACCATCTCACATCATGTGTCCATTACTCTAGTCTCAGAGATAGACAGGCTTCAGACGAAAAACTCTGGAAGCTTGATACCATCTCACATCATGTGTCCACTACTCTAGTCTCAGAGATAGACAGGCTTCAGACGAAAAACTCTGGAAGCTTGATACCATCTCACATCATGTGTCCACTACTCTAGTCTCAGAGATAGACAGGCTTCAGACGAAAAACTCTGGAAGCTTGATACCATCTCACATCATGTGTCCACTACTCTGTCTCAGAGATAGACAGGCTTCAGACGAAAAACTCTGGAAGCTTGATACCATCTCACATCATGTGTCCATTACTCTAGTCTCAGAGATAGACAGGCTTCAGACGAAAAACTCTGGAAGCTTGATACCATCTCACATCATGTGTCCACTACTCTAGTCTCAGAGATAGACAGGCTTCAGACGAAAAACTCTGGAAGCTTGATACCATCTCACATCATGTGTCCATACTCTAGTCTCAGAGATAGACAGGCTTCAGACGAAAAACTCTGGAAGCTTGATATCATCTCACATCATGTGTCCACTACTCTAGTCTCAGAGATAGACAGGCTTCAGACGAAAAACTCTGGAAGCTTGATACCATCTCACATCATGTGTCCACTTACTCTAGTCTCAGAGATAGACAGGCTTCAGACGAAAAACTCTGGAAGCTTGATACATCTCACATCATGTGTCCACTACTCTAGTCTCAGAGATAGACAGGCTTCAGACGAAAAACTCTGGAAGCTTGATATCCATCTCACATCATGTGTCCACTACTCTAGTCTCAGAGATAGACAGGCTTCAGACGAAAAACTCTGGAAGCTTGATACCATCTCACATCATGTGTCCACTACTCTAGTCTCAGAGATAGACAGGCTTCAGACGAAAAACTCTGGAAGCTTGATACCATCTCACATCATGTGTCCATCTACTCTAGTCTCAGAGATAGACAGGCTTCAGACGAAAAACTCTGGAAGCTTGATATCATCTCACATCATGTGTCCACTACTCTGTCTCAGAGATAGACAGGCTTCAGACGAAAAACTCTGGAAGCTTGATACCATCTCACATCATGTGTCCACTACTCTGAGTCTCAGAGATAGACAGGCTTCAGACGAAAAACTCTGGAAGCTTGATACCATCTCACATCATGTGTCCACTACTCTAGTCTCAGAGATAGACAGGCTTCAGACGAAAAACTCTGGAAGCTTGATATCCATCTCACATCATGTGTCCACTACTCTAGTCTCAGAGATAGACAGGCTTCAGACGAAAAACTCTGGAAGCTTGATACCATCTCACATCATGTGTCCACTACTCTAGTCTCAGAGATAGACAGGCTTCAGACGAAAAACTCTGGAAGCTTGATACCATCTCACATCATGTGTCCACTACTCTAGTCTCAGAGATAGACAGGCTTAAAGAAACGAAAAACTCTGGAAGCTTGATACATCTCACATCATGTGTCCACTACTCTAGTCTCAGAGATAGACAGGCTTCAGACGAAAAACTCTGGAAGCTTGATACCATCTCACATCATGTGTCCACTACTCTAGTCTCAGAGATAGACAGGCTTAAAGAAACGAAAAACTCTGGAAGCTTGATACCATCTCACATCATGTGTCCACTACTCTAGTCTCAGAGATAGACAGGCTTCAGACGAAAAACTCTGGAAGCTTGATACCATCTCACATCATGTGTCCACTACTCTGGTCTCAGAGATAGACAGGCTTCAGACGAAAAACTCTGGAAGCTTGATACCATCTCACATCATGTGTCCACTACTCTAGTCTCAGAGATAGACAGGCTTCAGACGAAAAACTCTGGAAGCTTGATACCATCTCACATCATGTGTCCACTACTCTAGTCTCAGAGATAGACAGGCTTCAGACGAAAAACTCTGGAAGCTTGATACCATCTCACATCATGTGTCCACTACTCTAGTCTCAGAGATAGACAGGCTTCAGACGAAAAACTCTGGAAGCTTGATACCATCTCACATCATGTGTCCACTACTCTAGTCTCAGAGATAGACAGGCTTCAGACGAAAAACTCTGGAAGCTTGATACCATCTCACATCATGTGTCCACTACTCTAGTCTCAGAGATAGACAGGCTTCAGACGAAAAACTCTGGAAGCTTGATACCATCTCACACGATGTGTCCACTACTCTAGTCTCAGAGATAGACAGGCTTCAGACGAAAAACTCTGGAAGCTTGATACCATCTCACATCATGTGTCCACTACTCTAGTCTCAGAGATAGACAGGCTTCAGACGAAAAACTCTGGAAGCTTGATACCATCTCACACGATGTGTCCACTACTCTGGTCTCAGAGATAGACAGGCTTCAGACGAAAAACTCTGGAAGCTTGATACCATCTCACATCATGTGTCCACTACTCTAGTCTCAGAGATAGACAGGCTTCAGACGAAAAACTCTGGAAGCTTGATACCATCTCACACGATGTGTCCACTACTCTAGTCTCAGAGATAGACAGGCTTCAGACGAAAAACTCTGGAAGCTTGATACCATCTCACATCATGTGTCCACTACTCTAGTCTCAGAGATAGACAGGCTTCAGACGAAAAACTCTGGAAGCTTGATACCATCTCACATCATGTGTCACTACTCTAGTCTCAGAGATAGACAGGCTTCAGACGAAAAACTCTGGAAGCTTGATACCATCTCACATCATGTGTCCACTACTCTAGTCTCAGAGATAGACAGGCTTCAGACGAAAAACTCTGGAAGCTTGATACCATCTCACATCATGTGTCCACTACTCTAGTCTCAGAGATAGACAGGCTTCAGACGAAAAACTCTGGAAGCTTGATACCATCTCACACGATGTGTCTACTACTCTAGTCTCAGAGATAGACAGGCTTCAGACGAAAAACTCTGGAAGCTTGATACCATCTCACATCATGTGTCCACTACTCTAGTCTCAGAGATAGACAGGCTTCAGACGAAAAACTCATCCTTAGCTATCCTTCCAAATACCGGAACATGAAAGAAGAGATTAGCCTTGAAGCTCTGAAGAATCGTGGCTTACACGAGGAAACATCCGGCAGGACAGAGGCATTAACACTATATTATGTACTCTGACGTCGTGCTGCCCAGTCTGTCAGAAGAGCCATCATCACTTCTATATCAGTTTTGTAGCCGTTGATGTACTCTTTTTGGCTGAACTGCGCCGACCTGTGCTATCCTTCACAATATTATACAGGAAGTTCACGGCTTACGAATGAGATCCGAATTTGTATATAAGTTGAATAATACTCTCTAAATTTACGAACTAACACTTAATTTTTGTACTGCAAGTTAATTGATAAAAAAAGTTTACAAAATAATTAATAAAAATAAATGATATAATTGTAAAAATCTAATGTAGGAACGACTTTCAGCAGATGTTTACTTGTTGATAAACGTGTGGGCTGTTACGTGAGGATGTTCAAGTGTAGTAGCCATTACTCACCCAGTGTTCTGCAAACTATCGACCAAAGGCATTAGAGTCTGGGCCGGGGAGATAGGTCACTTTCGCATTAAGCGATATTAGGGACCTATTACTAGAAAGTAAAGCAAACAAAAACAATACTGTGATTGTTTGGCTTATTTACAAACACAAACCAATCTCTACGTATATTCATTAAAACTAAATGTCATGTTATTTAAAAATCGACATTTATCATCACCAACCATTGACCTGAAGTTTTCTTTTAGGTCAATGCCACCAATTGTCAAAGAGGTCAATTTGAAGTCAATGGTGATATTTGGGTGAAATGGAAACATACATATTATATATAGTTAATGCACCATAAACAAAATATATTGTTTCCCATCGCCGACCGACCCAGTTTTGACACCCAACCCGACCTATTTTTTTATTTCTTTTTTGGGATATTTTCCCGTTTTTTTGTTTCCATAATTTGCTCCAGGATTAAATTTATATTTCACGGTTTGATCGTCAGTGTACCGTGAATAAGAGCTGGCGGAGTTACCGTGGGTGTAAAATTATGTGTATGCGGTGTAAAAAATAATCTAGACATGTGTATGGTTATGCATTAAATAAATCCAATATATTTTTTCCAAAAATTAAAGTACAACTGTGAAATCGTTTGCGTTGACATTCTAAATTAACGCCACGAGAAATTTAGCAATGCCTGCAATATTCACAGAAGCTGTTATTATTCTAGGATTGTCACACCTACTTTGTCATTTTGAAAACAGACAGCCCAAATCGGTAGACTCTGTGTGTGTGAGTGTATCCGCCATACTGTGTGAATTAAAATAAAGTTCGAATGATGTCACTTGTATACATTTTCTTTTTCCGTGTCTTCTTATTTGAATTTCCCATGTGAGGGTACGGGAAAAATAACACTCGTGTCACAATTCATGAGGAAATAAGACACTTTTCACAATTCACGAGGAAAGTAAGTACATTTTAATTCACGAATCACGAAGAAAATAAGTCAATTTACGGTTCACAGAAAAAATAAAAGCCCACTCACGGATCACGAAATACCCCCCTTATGCCCCTGATAACTTTCTCTGAACTATGTCATTTTACGTACTTCTTTGAGTTTGTTGTCATACGTTGTGTGACTCTTATCCAATGTCTTTTATTGACTGTGGTTAATGAGTCACCCATTCAGAAATACGATAGATCGAGTGTTAAGGCAGCTTGCTGCCAATCAACGGTTTGTTTCCCAACTTTTCGGGGGTCTTCTGAAGTAAATAAATCACTTGGCACATGAAAACTAAACAGATTCTTTGGCACAGAATCAGCAGACTTAAAAATACACTAAATATGCGAAACACGCCACAGGTTAATTTAGTAAAAACAACATAATAACGGAATATGTCAAATGACTAACTTCAGTGTTTCCATGGGTGGTGAAGTGACGGTTTTACATATCAAATTATCCTACAAAGTATATTTATGACCAAAAAGCAGTTCAACTGTTGTAATTCGCACTTAATGCTAAAATATAAACAGCATTAACCATATATTAGATAATCCTTTTCAAAGTGACGGTTAATCGACTATACTTGGCCTATGAGGATTACTAAACCAGAGCATCTGTAACCTGACTTGATCCGGATCGGGACGCTTACATGATCCTTGAGTCACCGGCTGAAAGGTCTAGTATGGGAAGCTTGCATCTCGGAAATAAAATACGCCAGATATAATACTATTACATCTGTTCATACAACAACATTGATCGGTTACAGCTCATGTAGTTATCAGTTGGTGTTCTTTTTACTTTAGAAAAGAGACTAATAGAACACTTCTATTGAAAATACCTATATCCTCTGGCACTCGAACTGTTAGAATATTTACTAAAAGACATATAAGTTTTTCGCCATCACGCCTAATCATGTTTCACGCATGAAAGGTATTGGCGTAAATACATTTTCCCCATAGTAATAGAACCCTAAGGTTACTGAACGACTGGGGATAGAGCATTGAACTTGTATTTGACTTGATTCGGCAGAAACGATTTATTAATATGATTTGAACATTCGGAAATGGTATTTTGACTTAGAAATGGCAAATCCAAGAAAAGCGGGTATCAAAATAAAATTAGTGTCATCTCGGCTCAATAGAGATAATATATTTTGTCTAGCAAGGTCTTTATTCAGACATATAGGGTTTGAGCGTAGCATATTCATTCGGTGTTACGTGAAGTGGAATGTCCATAGCAGAGTTACCAATGTATTGCGATGCAGATTTTTCAGATCGTGAGATCAAATCTCTATCTTACAATATATTCCAACGTGACCAACGCCGAAGCTAATCAGTACCATTTCGTTCAAAGTCTCTCTCTCAGGGGGTGTGTGTGTGTGTGTCATATACCTTCGACATGATGATAATGGTGAAAATTTTAATAATGCAAAACAAAATTCGCTAAGTTGTTTAGACAAATCTGTTGATTTATTTGGCAGAATTGAAAGTACTCAAGTACGTGGCCCATCTACAAATACTGATAGGAAAACGAAATTAAATCTTCCGCCATTGTGGTGGAAATGACGTATTTAGGAGCTGGCATCTGATTGGCTAATTAAAAGAACAAACGTACTCCGTGTGGCCTGGTTTGTTATTAATCAGCCTTTGGTCTTTGTGCATGTATTCGTGTGTTTGTGTGTGTGTATATAGGTCATCAAGCTCAGATGGTGCGACTGCGACAGTCAACATTATTTCTAGGTTTTATTTATTAGCTCTATTAATAATTCTGTTAGATAGCTGCCGTAAGTTGGTGGTCTCCGCCTCTCTAATGCCGTGCCACGAGTCTTGAAATCCTTAACTCGCGAGAAAAGCCGGATCGTTGACCTACGTACGGCGTAAACGTGCCATCTGGATATCCCCAAGGTAGGTGTATACCGTTATGAGGATACGTCATCGATTGTTAAAGTTGTATAAATACGAAGGAGGATAGGAAACTGTGTCATAGCTCCACGTTGTTTACGGTATGATAACGCCATGAAGTAATTCGGACGACGTTTGTCTCCCTGTCAAAAGAAGTATGCAATTAATATTTAGATGCATTCTACGATCTCTTTCCGGCGAAATGTAGATTAGAAAAATTGTTTCCCGATATCTATCCTGTGCACGTGCCTCTATAGAGGTCATTTAGTCCTGAATGAATCGGTACACCTGTGCCAGGTTCTGATCTACACCATGAGCTACACGTGTACCGAGTGATACTTATAAGACAACACGATGGCCGGACATTTATCAGTCCAGTTTATATGTTGTTGTTTATTGCTTGAGTCAGTGAGTGAATGAGTGAGTACTGTGTATTTGTTTAATTTAGCAATATCTTAAGCGTTTCCTAATACTTTGCTTTAAGCCGTTTGTTTTATTTCATTCATAAAGCCTGTAGCCGATACATGAGGTCGTTCACACCCCAGGCGAATAGATACAATATCATTATAGGTAGAAATCTGATAAGCCAATCTGATAAGACTTGTATTCAGTGTAGCTTGTTATCAGGAGTCTGTTATCTGTTGGCCAGATTTCGGCAGGTCACAATCTCACGTTAGTGTTGACTTATTTTCGACTTATTTCTCTAGGTGTGAAACACCTTTCACTAGCTAATTGCCAATAATAAATATATTTGAAAGAACTGGGACGTTTATACAGTAACAGTGGTATACAAGCTGACGAATTTTAGAATGAAATATACTCAAATGTACAGGTTATGCAACACTCTTCGCGTTACTACCTTGGCAAGAGACTGTGTTTAATAACAACAAAAATACAAATCCAAGCCACGCTGGTTCACGTAGATGTAGAAGACCGAGAGATAAAAACAGTTTTAGCGGCGGTAATGGGGAACTCTGTGGAAAGCTATTCCCCAGGTGGCAGCATTTGAGACCCGGTCCAAATGCTTCACTTCCGGTCAAGTCTGGGCAAAGCAAAAAGGGTGTCTTGACTACTTTTGACCAAATTATTTATTAGAATGCTTTCCAATCAGAGTTGTGTGCCAATATTTTATAATGTTGGAAGCCACCAATTCCCTCACGGTGACCCGAAGAGATACAGTGTATGGGTGAATGATATACGACGTGTTTAGCCGAAGGGCAAAGACCCCAGCAAGACCAGTTTTGACTGTTGTGTGCTGTGACACTATGAGCAGACTACCTTATAGAAACCACACACGGTGAGTTTATGGTGTATTACTAGATAATAAAATCCTGCAATGAAGCAATATATAATTTTTCTAGCATCAAACCTGAACTATTTCTGATAAAATGCATATATATTGTACGCCTACTGGTGGCTATTGCAATATCTGATATTATATCTGTTAGAATATTGTATCTGTTGAACTTATGACTTAGACAGTGACATTTTGTTGATTTTAGCATATTGGAAAATATAAATAATTTGATTTCTCAGGATGATTATCATTTTTCATTACAGGAATGAATGAAGCCTCTACAGAAATGCTTGGTGTCAGATGCCATTTCAACACAGTTTATTTGGAATTAAAAACCTACAGAGTTCAATCAAATGGACATCCTAGCCCTAGGGCGAAACAAGTCTACCAGGGTCATAAGGTCACGAAGATTATATTTAGAACTTTCCGTCAACCAGTTACAGATATTACACGAATCTAATTTCATTCAGAAATACCAACAGGTGTATAATTAAATGGTCAAGCGAATATTATGGAATGAAACTAAGAACTAATAAACACAGTTAACTGACAACATGTCCATAAAAGGCACACTTCCAGAATTATGACCTATATTCGCCGCTATAGCCTACCCACATACCCGTTCGAATTATTAAAAAAATGCCATATAGTACAACGGCAGGGATCAGACAGTCATAAGGACATTAGAGAAAGCAGTATTCTCTATCTATACTCTGGATGATAATTTCTGATTTATATATATATTATGACTATAGCAGTAAATAATAAAAAATACACCGTAATCGATACATATATACCTCATATTGCACCTCCAATGGGATCAACTTTTATAAGAAATATTAGACTCTATATTAGTATATCCGAAAATTATGGTAAATGTTGAGAACATGTAGATAATAGTATCTCATTGTGCTGATACCCTTTTGTAGTTAATCTGATATCAATCGCATGGCTTATCCAGCCGCGTATCAACAGAAACTGAAAGCTATTTGTGAAACGCAATGTGCGCACTAGTCTTAATGTATAGATCAGACTTGAATCAATGTGAAGTAAACCAGATCGAGCAATTCTTGGATTTACCTAAATAATACCACTTTAAATATTCAAAGATCGAGGCACTGATCTGGTGAAGCGAAGTATTTACAATATTTTAACCGCATTTGATGTAGAGTTTGAATATGAAAACTATTATTGATTTATCGATCTGCATTAACCTGCGCTTTTGACGAATCTACCCATCAGTTACCAGTAATTAACACTTTTAATAGTCATACACTTATCTTATATGACTTCCTTTATCGTGATAATTTCAGGTAATTGTCGACTTACGACCTACACAACTTTATGACTTTACGACTTTATGACCGACGGTATGACTTAATGATGATTATAATATCATTACACAGTTTGTGAGCTCCGGTGGCCCAGCGGTTAAGCACCCGGTACTTGGTGCCAACGGTCACAGGTTCGAACCCCGCAAGAAGTCGAAACTTTTCCAGAGATTAATTTCTCGGCTCACAACATCGTGGGTGGCTGACTACGTTAAATGGCGCTGCCGTCTCCATTGAATTATTTAAAATAAAGGGAGACGTTAAGATCCCATAAGGACGTAAAACACTCTGGCAGTGACCACCCTCAGGGTATATCGGCTTCATCTTTCCGTACTGCTCCCCTGTGAGTGGTGGGGGAGGAGGTTTCTCAACCACTCAAAACATAGAAGCTGTGCCAAATAAGCGACAGTCTGGGGATTCTCCCCGAACAACAAAACATTTACACAGTGTAATATACGTAAGGTAATTATAACATAGGCCGACTTATGACCAGATCAACCTACGTCCAATCGGTCGTAATCAATCAATGTCCTAAGTCGACGACTATCCGTATATCAAACCAGACTCAGATGAACATATACATTGGTATATTTTTAACCAAGTAATTTGAGCTTTTTGTATTCTTATTATAAATATTTTGTTATTCGCTATAGTTCTATGTTATAATACTCTAAGTATAAGTTATTGCGACCATGTGTATGGGTGTGAGGGGGGGGGGATCTGATGAATCAAATAAATACATTGGCCGAAAAGTGACTGATGTGTGACCGACACTCTTCAGACACCTAATTTAAATATATTAAAATAACATACCATCGCATTAACGGCGTATCATGATGATGATAGAGCGAATTATGTGTTTTTGGCATATTTCGACGTTATGATTGATTAATTTCAAAATGGTTCGTTATTATGAACCCTGTTTAAATGGCCTTAAATTTATGTTGTTAATCATAAGTATTTATGTAAGCGTGATCCAGGTGGTGTCCAAAACCTGTCTAATAAATAAATAGTCTCTAAAGATCTGTACATAAAGAAAAAATATAATTTATAATCAACAGAATAGTTCACTTTATGTTATTCACGTTGGTGTTATGAACTTGGATGGTTTGTTATGACGCGTACGTTTTGATAATTGTTCCTGTTAATGTACGTATAAACTAGTAACTAATGTCCAACTTCACAGATGTTAAGGTTACTTTTGCAAAACCTTTGAAATGAACACAGATACACTCATACACTATACAGGGTGTGGTATATGTACAACAATGTTCCAAAAATTACAAGGAACAGCAGCATGTGAATATTTGTTCCTTATAAGAGGGGCCCATATGACATAGGAGGGTCTGTTTACGAATTTACGAAGATAATAAATTAAATTTACGAAGAAATTAAATTTACAGAGAAAAACATGTTTGTTCGGTTCCATATATTTATTGGGTGAGAATGTTGCTAAGTATATGCATTCCATTAATGCTGCATTGTTTAAGGATAATACATTTACAACAATACATTGTTAATAATGTTCCTCCTGACAATAATACCATTTTGGTTCTGAAGAACATTTGGATTGTTATCTTCTTGTACATTATCGGCAATGTCAGGTTCTGGTAGGTTTGCTTTCGTGCCACAATTGTGCAGAACAGCACATGCCATTATTATTTTGCATGATGTGGATGGCTTGTTTTACAATATCATACCAGTCTTGTGAAGACATCTATCAAATGAACATATACATTTTAGCCCATATCAGAACTAGATAGAAATATATCTCAACATACCAACAAAGAAATGTGCAGGATACAACACATTTTAATGTAAAATTAAGATAAATTTGCAAATGAATATCATGAAAAAACCAATAATGTGTAATTCTTTAGTATATTTTTTCTGCCAGCCTCTCATGGAAGCATAATGTTAAAATTGGTTCTGCTTGTGTCAAAATCTAGTATCTTAACAATTTATGTCTTTGATAATTCTGGAGTATACCAAATAGTAACATTTAAATAATATATATATATATATATATATATATATATATATATATATATATATATAAAACACCTAAAGTAGGATTTCAGTACACCATTACACCTTTCCACCAAACATCTACCGGTAGTGGCTTTATGCGAAGCATTGTATCTCTCTTCTGCTGGTGTTG
The DNA here is from genome assembly GCA_025642065.1 of Paralvinella palmiformis. Classification (NCBI taxonomy): domain Eukaryota; kingdom Metazoa; phylum Annelida; class Polychaeta; order Terebellida; family Alvinellidae; genus Paralvinella; species Paralvinella palmiformis. The sequence continues at coordinate 410,834 of JAODUP010000192.1, read as the reverse complement.
TTGGTGTTATTAGAGGTGTCATTATCCACGGTTTGCAACTTTCTTTTTCGTCAAGATTTTGTAAATTAAATGGTCTCTTATGATATACATGAAAATGAGTAAATAAGGCTGCAAACTGCACAAGTTCAACACCAAGTGTTTGATCTAGATCATCATTGTACTCAGGAACCAGGTTTGCTGCAGCTGCTTTGATTTCATCGCAGTACAATGATTCCAGTTCACACAAGAAATCGAAAAGATAACAGGTGTTTTCGTAAGCTTTCAATGGTTGCTCCAGAACTCAGAAACTGAACAATTACTGGAAGAAAAGTCTGAACTCGAAATGTTTCAAACATTGAGATAACGGCGCACATTTCTTTGATGATTTTGTGTCTGTACATAATCATCAGTTCCAGGCATCTCCTTTCCCTTCTCATATACATGAAAGGACTTTTTTTCACATATAAAACATTTCAAAGACTTCAACATTGCTACTGCTGTGTTCAAATCAAGTTTGGTATCTTGCAACGTGTGACTTGTGGGATCAACTCTGTCAAGAGTGTCATCCCAAAAAGCAGTATAGATGCCAGTCTCCTTTTTGCACATTTGCCTCAGAACGTTCTTTGGGCGTCTCATTTTGATGCCTTACTATTTTGGCATGCGCTTCACGGATTGGGTGAAATCCTTGGACGAGTACCTTTACTGCATCGGGTCGACATCGACGTTTGTAAGAATTTCATGACGATGTGTCGAAACTGTCAACAACACATATGTTGCTTTAAGGGAGTAAAACAAAATGCCACAGCTGCTTGACAACATTAAGCTGCTGTTTGTCCATCTAGATTCAGCGAATATCCAAACCGCATGATGATTTTCAGCTGCCACTTCAGCGTGAAGACCATTGTATCTCACACTCATTGCTGAGGCTTTATCTTAAGATTGCCCACGACCATTCGGAATGTCAATGCCATTGTCTGCGAGGAATTTCATCAATTCTTCAAACATTTCTTCAGCATTGTGTCTTTGATTTGGCAAGAACTTCACAAATCGCTCAACTGGTGTATCATCTTCCATCTATCTGAAGGTCAGTGTTAATTGATCAACATGACCTTCATTAGGTTTGGGATCAAGAGAAGCTGAATAGTATCACAGATGGTTGAAAACAGATAGTTCCTATGAACACTGCCACGATTTGCATGATTCTGGATGTGTTACCTGAGGAATTGATCATATTCCGCCAAAAGCTCTAGCATTTTCAAGTAGTTTGCATCGTGAGAGGATTCGATTAATTCATCATCTCCACGAAGAGTTAGGCCTTTTTCAGATGCAAATTTAAGCACACTGACAAGCAATTTTAGAAGACTGCACCAATATTGCTCAATTCGATCCACATCTAGTGCAAGCGCAGATATACGCCCAGATTTCTTTTCTTGACTTGTGGCTGACAAAACTGCTCGAATGTAATCTTTAGATTGCTCATGGTGATTGATGTTTTACGGCCACTTTTCTGCACAAGGTAGGCTAAATGGGCCATGAACATGGACACCATGTCGATCATTAGCGTGTTTCGTGTTTCCAGTCGCAGAACCCATCATGAGTGAATTGGAATCTTGCAACACCCATTAGCTTGCAAAAGAAGCAGTGGACTTTACCATTTGTTGGTGAAAACAAAGCCAAGAACACATAACAGCTTCCTTATTTCGATTCCGTCGCTCAAATATAGCTGGTGTACCGACATTTTGTATTGCGGATTTAGCATCCAAGACTTGACATCACTGTGGTGGAGATCCTCAAGACTTTTCACAGCCCAATGGACAATTAATTATTGACATACGCTCTAGCCATAAACTGATATCACCAACCTGTGTAATCGTATGAGATTCTAGAACCACTTTCTTTGAATAAGTGCCTGTTTTCTTGACATTTTGGTCAATTTCACAGGCAAGAAGAAGACGAAACTGCTGTTTCTACAACAACAGTTGGCTAGCGGAAGGTGATGGCCAGCAGTGTCACGGTGTAACGTTCGAGGGTACGGTTACGTTTCGTGTGAAAATGGGATTTTGAAAGTACGCCAATTACGTTACGTTGTGTACGTTAAACGTTTCTAACGTCGTTAACGTAAGCCAACTTAGGAAAGCGGGACAATATCTGGAAATAAGCTCGCAATATAGTTTTTGATTGATACGTTTTCTTACAAATTGTTTTTCATGAAATATATGGAGGCCCCCTGGTTGTGGAGGCCCCTGGACAACTGCCCATTCCTAAGTCTTGCCCTGTGGTGCTCATTAAATAACACAGTTTATGAGCTATTTTAATGAGCTATTAGTGAAATGCAATTTATATTTTCCATCATATGTTTATGAGCAATATTGCTCATAAATCCAATAATATTGGATTTATGAGCGAAATCGGCTCTGAAGAGCTCATAATAATCTTATTGAAGCGATACCTAGCTGGTCTTGTTTTGATTTAATACCAATAACAATTAAGGAGATTAAGAAGTTTAAAACAGAGCAACGCAAAACTATTAATTACATCTCAGATCCTAAATATCTTCCACGGGGGGGGGGGGGTATGTTAAATTATTTATTTTAATGGCAATATAACACGAGAAATGAGAGACCGGTAATCGATGATAATATGTATTCGGTGGACCGGATGGTGGGAAAGGTGGACAAAGACCTGCACTGAATCAGCGCGACAGTTTACGGAGATGGACGTATTTGGACCGGGAAGCGGGTGGGTAGTCTCATGGGATGTGAACACAATAGGCCGTACAAGCCATAAATTGACTCGTGAATTAAGTTGTGTTTCTAATAATATGGTTCGAGAGCCAGTCAAAGTTTGACCATCAACGGTAAGGTGTTCGTAATGGCTCATACAAAAGACATATCGTTTAGATATATCGCTGTTCTATCAAGACGTATGATTGGTCAGAATAATACATAATCCTATTTCTAAACAATTTAACCAATCAGAGTCTGCGTTGTAATTGATAGATTTGTAGTGATGATCACCTCGTTCTAAGGGGAAAAGTCACAATTCTTTAGATATCGTAATCGTAAAAGTCACGTACTCCGACAAAGATAAGGACGGCAAGTAAGGAGAAACAGCAGCTGACATAAATGAAAGTGACGTCAAGCTGTTCTCACGACTCTACATTAACTGTCAAACGAGGAATGGCAATCTGGAAAACTTCCTTCAGCATGAGAATCAAGCATGGCCTGCAGCCCTGTCCGATGGAGGATAATTACGACTTGGTACAAAAAGTGACATTCTGACATGCCCGTAGAGACTAAGACCCCTGATGCTACCTGTATAGTTATTGATGGAGCTGCCATCATTCAGATGATGA
>JAODUP010000192.1:400000-402500 GCA_025642065.1 Paralvinella palmiformis | reverse complement strand
ATTTTTGGGTAATTTACTTTAGAAACAACATTTTGGGATTCCATCCAGTTCTGTTGTAATATCATTATTATTTAATACCGATAATTGATCTGTTTACTGCAGAAAGTGACTGAGAGCGAGGTAAGAATTAATATATATATATATATATATATATATATATATATATATATATATATATATATATATATATATATATATATATTGAAAAAGCATGACATCCTATTCTATTTAACCAATATTATTGTCCTCAGTCAAGATGAAAGCTTATGTTTATTGAAATAATTAATTAATACTAGTGTAGGCTTTTAGACCTTAATATTAGTTATATCCCAGTATAATGCATTTGTATTTTTATATATTATCTAGCCATTAATCATAAATCCAGAAATACTAATGTTATGGTGGTGGTCGTCGTCATATATGATGGCATATAATACATTATATTGTAATATTGATTATGGTTGTGTATTGTACTTGTTGAACCTGTGATCTACAATGGCTTGTGTTACTATTTGTTGATTGAAGTTGTTTGGTGGTGGGAACTAAATTAAGAAATATATATATATATATATATATATATATATATATATATATATATCAACAGATAGTGTTATCTTGTGACATAATTTCTACCATGTATGCGGAATACGGAGAACTGATCACTTTTCAATCACGGTATCTCGATAAAACGATAAAATCAGTTAAGTCCGTCTTTAAAACAGTTCAGTCTATATCTGTTGATCAAATCTTCGAAGAATCAATTCAGGTCACCTCTAATTCTTTGGTTGAAAGGGCACTTCATACATAAAAGCTAGATCGTTGCCTAAACCATTACCGGTTCAATTTGCAGCTGTGGCTTCTGATGTCAGCATCCTTTAACAAACAAAATAAAAGGTTTGGAGCATTCATGATCTTATCAACGTTGTTCATGTCAACAGAGTTCCTTCTATGCACGAGTGGGGACATTTTATTTGGCGGATTCACTTATCACCCACAAAACTTTAACCTTCTTGATCGGTTCTGGATCTTCTCTATCTATTAGCAGTCCATCTCATAGCAATGCGACCAGTAGACATTGACATATTCCAGGTGTGGTCTAGACGAGGCTATGAAAAATCTGGATACTGTTACTTCAATAAAACAGATTTATGTCACATTAGTGAGCGCTAACATCGTGGAAGCTTTTTCATATGTGCCAAAGACTTTTGGCTCTGTATCCACCGTCGGAGCGAGGTCTTGGTTGTCCAGGTAACGTTTCTTCATAATGTAGATTATTGTAGATCTTGGTGTCATCAGTGAACATCCTTCTAAGAGGTTCATTATGAGGATGGGATATAGAATGGCCTTAAATCAATTCCTTGTCGAATTCCAGTCAGTATAATGATCCAGATGGAGAGTTTACCACGTACTGTTAACCTTTATTTGCGTCTATGTGGGTATTGCGATGGCGTAGTGATTAGAGTACTAAGCTGCAAATGCACAGGTTATGGGTTTGAATCCGATTCAAGCCGGTGTTTGTGGGATTTGTTTCCCTTGGCCATATTTTCTAGATGTGGCCAGCAACAAGGCTAAATAACTGAACTTAATTCTATCGATTTGAGCCAGTTTCTATCTATCCCGCATGCTATTAACTGACAGTTAACAGTTAAGGTCACATGGGTCATGTGACCTTAACTGTTAACTGCTTTCTTAAAACCTAGAAAAGACAGTGGTTCACTCTATCTCCAGGTATCCAGTTTATGGTCCAGTTGCAACTCGGATATGGTTCGTCCTGGCACGAATCCATCTTGGACATCACAACAATAGCATTCCTCTGTTATTTGCTGCGCCATCGTATCTTATCTCTGATAAGCGATACCATCACCTTGTCAGTTACGGTAGTGTGACTTACTGATCAATGGTACCGTGGTAATATGTAGTCTTACTTCTATTGCGAATATCTGTGATGTATTGATCTTCCGTGTATCTGGTGGCTTGTTTCTCGGTGGCGACTTACTGAAAAACCAAGACAGTGGAAGACTATTTGTAGATGTTGTCTAGCGGATATAGTCCATCAGGTCATATTGATCTATTGTATCGGGCATTTAGAATTTCGGTTATGAGGTCCCCCGCATGTTGCTGATTCAGAAGGAGCGCCGGGTATGCGCTTCCGTTTTATGAAAAAGCTGGCAAATGGGTTGTCTAATAAAAACACGCCTTCTCACGTAATCCTTGTCCTTTTGGGGGGATTACATCTTCCTGGTCTATATTTGTTCTTGTTTATGTCGTATGTTTTATTCTTATTGTCGATGTATCTACAGAATATTTGGCGGAATATTATTGTTTATGATACGAGAGCTATTCTTTTCAAACTTTCCCTCCCCCCCTATTCTTTTCCGTCAGATTCTACCTGTTACTCGATGTTCTATCATAACTGATAATTGTCCCCTTGTCTGTCTATATCATTGTCAAGAGTCGTAATTTGTCTTTCTTCATTTCGTCTTTCTTTCTGACGAAGTAT
>JAODUP010000192.1:305000-395000 GCA_025642065.1 Paralvinella palmiformis | reverse complement strand
CTTCAGCGCATGATACAATATAATGTACAATATCACTTTGTTTAGTCATTTCCAACACGCACGCATATACGCACGCACGCACACACACACGTGTGCTCTTGTAGCTTGATACATGTACTGAGGCAGCTAATTGTGAATGAAGCTGGTTAACAAAAGTTAGCTAATATAAAGTTAGCTGATGATGGAACTAGTTGATGTGACATTTATATGAATTAGTGAGTGAATGAGAACAAAGGAAAAATTTAAATTTCTTTTTTAATAATTTAATTATATATATATATATATATATATATATATATATATATATATATATAAAAATATAGTATGCGATTTACTGCAGTGTATAACATTCATGCACATCATTCAAACATTTACCTATTGTGCAATATATAATACACAAACGTCCACTATTGCGTGCAATTTACGTCTTATCATGCTGCAAATTGTGAAGTTTGTCTAATTAATGCTTAATTAATGCTAATTAATAATTTTGTTGGGCTTTTCATATTGTCTAAATATGGATTTTGTAGATTTGACGATTTAGCTATAAAACTAAATTATTATAATCTTGTACACGATATAAACATATTAAAGTTAGGAGTTAAGTTTTATATAAAAATGTTTATTAAATGACCATATTACAGTTTTGTATATAATCGGATAAGAAATAGTTTCTTTTTTAGAACAATCGTAAGTTGTGGTGACATATCCTGTGTTTTAATGTTTCCCGTAAGTAGCATTGCCAGTAATTAATGGACGGTCACCATGCCAACAGCTAATAACACATAACAATAAATTAGCTATTTTTGTCTTGGTAAGTGTGTACCTAACTAATTTGTCAGGTAACGCTGCCAGATATATGAATATGTATTCATAAAAATTGGTATATATGAAAATGTATAGTTCACGGCTTCCTCCATTAGTAACAACATCCACAGAGAAACCACGTCAGCAAATGGATATTTTGGCTTCTCAGGAAAATCGGAAATGAACCGACACATAGAAGTTTACAAACACAACATCTTCATCAAAAATAACCCTGACACAATTAAGGAAGCATTCCTATCGAAATACGTCGAGGCTTTTATAATGGCTTCCTGTCTGTGTGGCTGCCTTTATCAACATCTTACACTGATCTGAATCTACAACGTCAGCATCCTTTATGAAGTATTGCCGTGTATTAGTACTGAACATCGTTATTAATTATAGCTAAATTTATAATACAAGTTATGGCCGTTATAAATGACTAACTGAAAATTGTAAGGTATTGGAGTTGCTATTGATGTACTATATATAACTAATATTTGCAACATTAAATATATATATATATATATATATATATATATATATTTAAGCTTATAACATTTGAACTATAGATATTGTTTCTCCTGATTTAGTTCAAATTTTATAACCTTAAGGCATCATAACTGTGATGTCGGTAGTCAATTATTTTGATTTTATATAATGATCTTATAAATAAGGTGGTAGTGAGAATGCGCGATGAATATGAGTAGAGTAAACCGATTCGTGATTAATAAAAAGGGCAAGGAACTCGAGCTGTTTTCATGAAGTGTAGTATAAATTCCCTCATTATCAATGTAAGATGAATAAATTATTAATTACCTGGAAACAACTGACTTCTGCGCAACATAATTGATATCAATCTAATAACATCTTTTGATCAATCCTTCTATGTATTATTTCATCTCTCTGTATTGGAAACCTTTTTTCCCCAAAAACTGAACGAAAACCGCTTTGTATTTGTTTATCTCGTAGTAAATGCTTCACATGCAAACTAAGGATTATAGCTTCTATATTTTGATTTATTTCAAGATAACAGCATAACCATGTTTGTATCACATCAACCACCTCAACCACAATGTGTTAATATCACATCAACCTCAACCACAATGTGTTAATAGAAATGACAGTGTATCTCTGCAGTCTAGCACTTTTATTTACTTTTATTTACTTTATTGAAGTATATTCAGTTTCTAAACTTTCTTCCACCTAATTTTCAGTTAGCGTTGGTATTCGTCGTCCATCATACCTGAAATGTAATGACAGATTAGAAAGTTAGTACTTATCCCAGACTAACCTATTCTAAATGAATATTATTACTTTATTAGGTAACATCACACGGAATATGTATCCCCCAGAATCCAGTATTCATATCCGTCATTATACAACTGCGGCATTTTCTTTGTGTCAGAACAATTACTAGCCGTAAAGGTAGATCGTTATGGCAATGTTGTTGTTTAAAAAACACATGGGAACAGTCTATAGGCTTAACATATAGACTCGTATGGTTTGGGAAAGCTGGCAACCATATATATATATATATATATATATATATATATATATATATATATTTTATATATATATATATATGTCGCCCAAGGAACTAGTGGGACCATCCTGTAATATAAACTTGCGTATTTCCTGTTTCTGGGATTCTGCTTTAGTACTGTCGGAAACAGTATAATTTTCCATGGTTTTATTTTGCGGTAATCACTTTTGTAAATTGTTGGTCAGGTCTGAAATTATGTCTCTAGATGAGTGAGAATATCGTTGTTTTACGGCTACCTTTGTTTACACGGTAGGCTAAAGTCAAACGATCTCCAATGGGAATGAGACTAATTTGAAATAAAGAACATCCTTCAGACATAGCTAGGTCTGGATTTGACCCCGGGTGGTAAACGTTTATGGCCAACTCCTACCTCCACCTCCGCACGCACGCACACCCTCCGCACGCACACAACATATATAAACACACACTCGCGCGCGCGAGCACGCACACACATATGTATATATCAGTTGTGCTATACTACGATGTAAACCATCGGATATGGAAGGGCACAGTGTTTCTCCTCACCTCCCTCCCCCCGGATACGGTACTTACCATTGATTGGGCTGTTAATCTACGACGAATGTCGTCCTTAATCCGAAACGACGTTCTTCTCGTGGTATGCATGCTCTACGGTGTGCTTGAGGTAACCATGGTCGAGCAGGTTGATTGAACAGAAGTCGCCCGTTCCATAATAACGGCCCTGGTTGAAGAAGTCTAGGGGTGGGTTAGCTGACCCGTCGGCACAAGGCTGGATGGTCTTCTGTCCACTGAAGCAGTAGGCGAAGTTTCTGTCATCAACGTAGTACAGGCCATCTGGCTTCTCCTCGCAGTGACCTGCAAGCAATCGGAAATAATTCTACCCTTCCTCGTATACTACTATGTCGGCGCTAGTTTGTTTGGGTACACGCGTGCGCGGCGAGTCTGATTTTTGGATATGTTTTTGTTATAATTGGGCCAATCAGAGAACCGTGTGGAGATCGATCTTTCTCCGCATGTGGTCATAAGCTCTGTAAAGTGCTGCCTTCCACAATCATTGGAGAGGAAAACACACTTTAGAAACGTCTAAAACTGCATTAAAACACACATCTTTTCTAAATAGCGTGAAGCTTGGTTCATAACGTGTATAACATTGTAAGGAGCCAAGGGCATTTAATAACAGATGATTTTATGTTATATAAATTTACATTATTAATATTATTGCTTATTGATTATCAAACCCTCCTAATTATCGTTATTTGAAATGAGACATACCAGAACACATAATTCTTAGAAATCTATTATTATTGTGAGGTCATTTTCTATACAAACATATGTTAATTTCAATATTAACATATCGACTTTAAATCCGAAAACAAAACTAAAATTAAAATTCCATTACAGGTTGGCTAGATTGTAATTTACTTTAGATTAACCGTCAGATCGACCCTCCCCCATGACAGGTAGTCGTCGACTTACGACATACACAACTTACGACTGTTTACGACTTTACGACAACGGATGGTACGACTTAAAGATGATTATAACATCATTATTACACAGTATAATATAGGTAAGGTAATGATAACATAGGCCGACTTATGACCGGATCTACTTATGACCGGTCAAGGTCGTAACCAATCAAGGTCGTAAGTCGACGACTACCTATATTGTGATGTAAGCACGTTACCATGGATATTTGTATATACTGTTTTAGACTGGACGAAATAGAGATAAAGATTAAGTAAAGAGAAAACGTCATTGTGACTAGCCTTTGTTACTCATGATTCAACAATAGAAATACAAATTTAGAAGAAAATTTTTAATATTTTACGATGAGCATCAAGCTTACCCGGGAATTCGCCGTAGAACACCATCCTAGCGGCATAGACCGGTGGCGCCGGATGACTGTAGTAGGGATCCCGCCAGACGTCGCCCCAGTAGCCATACGGATAGCCAGCGTAAGGAAATCCCGACCAGGGAGACGGATAGCAATAGCCGAGCGCCACAACGGCCAACAGCATCAAGGTCACCTTCAACATGGCGTCGGATGTTCAGTTGGTTTGTACACCGAAAACGAGACCGCTTCTTCTTCTTCCAGTGCGAAACTGCGGCTCCACTCCGATTTTCGACCGTTTATATAACGGAAACGTCTCTTGGACGCCTACCAAACGACCTCAGTTCGAAGACGACTGGCGACCAGGAACACGATTTCTAAACCTGGCGCCTGACCTTCAGTCGGCCCGCCGTCGGCTGGTTATCAAAGTGACCTCCGCGTCCAAAAGCTGATGTATGATGGCCGACGACATATGGATCGGTGTTTTTCGGCTGCCAAATAAACCCGTAAACGGCGCAAGTACACGACGGCCTCGTCCCGTCTAACTATTGGCGTCATTTGGATGACGCGCTGGGTGACATAGCTTCATTATGTAGTCGGAATTCGATATAATATTGCCGTTGTGTGCGCATTTAAAGCGAGCCAGTTGTGCTGAATAACAAAAAACAAAACAAAAAACAACGTGCTCGTACAACGACATTTATTTCAGCAACGAACTCAACAGAAAGAGGTACAGAGACGAACGAACCAGGACAAATTTTAATTGTTGTCATTCTTTAGTTCGGCTTCCATTCTCTTTTGATTTTCCCTTTCTTGTATAGCTTTCTTTACGGTCATGATAATTTCAGCCTGTTTTTCAATGAAATAACGGAAGCACGAATGCCGACTGTACAATAGGCACGTTTTCAGGTTAAAAGGCACGCATATTCCGAAATAGAAGTGCCCATGACAGCGGGGTAGGTTGCCCCATCGGGCTTTGAAGTGCCGCACTTCCAACTCGAGATAACGGAGTTCCATCTTCAGGGTAGGGTTGATCGTGTGGCCAAAGAAATTCTTCACCATCCGGAAGAGCCTGCCAATCAGTGAACTGGTTGGTTCGGCGAACTTCTGGAGATTAGTGAATCCCGGTGGAACGCTCCTTTCGTGCTTAATCTGAAAGAAACTGGAAAGTAGAAATCTGTTATGTTTCCCGCTAATAACTCAACTTGCAGCCTTTAATATAACAACAACAGCAACAACAACAAAAACAACAAGAAGAAAAGTAATTAAATCGAGGCATATTAATGTGAAAATACTTTCCATGTGACAGGGACAAGTATATATGGGTATTGTGGTGGTAGTTTCTTTTGTAACTGCTTGGGTATTCCGATAGAGCAATGGTTTGTACCAATAGGGTGTTAGTTTCTTCCGATAGAGTGGTATTTTCCTTGTAACTAAATGGGTATTCCATATAGGACAGTGGTTATAACAACGCGGTGCAGAATTCCGGGTTGTGGCTTCGAATCCGACTTATACCTGCTTTTGGTCGATGTCTCCCTAACTAGGCGCTTCCCCGCTCTATGTCCCAGATGTAGTCCGTTCTGGGGCTAAACAAACCACTCAATCTTACTGATTGTTTGTGACGGTGAGCATTAGCCAAAAGTCACCTAATACAGGCAATAGCAAGCATTAAACACAAACATCTTCTTCTGACGGATAATGTAGTTGTAGTCTAGAAGATAGTGTTTTCATCAAAGGGTCCCCTCCATAAAGCATTTTATGCAGTTGTTGAAGAAAGCGTTTATAATCTATTAAACGAATAAGAGGATTAGTTATGAGAAAGTGACTTACCGAGCGTTTTAAGTATTTAGCAATCTCAGATTGAGAATACTCGTTTTATTTCAACTATCACCCAATAGGGGCGCTTTAAAATATTGTTCTTCCTTTGAATAAAGAAACCAAAACAGTGTGGAAATTTACCCGACGTATAATGGTGTCATATTCTCACTTGCAATACATTATGAAACGTGTACTCAGATCACCAAATAGGTATACCAAAACGATTTTTATGCACGGACCTTAACTAGGTTTGAAGTACTCGGAAATCAACTTATTATCGTTAATTAATTCAATTCAGAGATAAGGTATACGAACTGGCCCATCATTTGACGGATTTATGGTTAAGTTGATGCTGAGAGAAATGCGTTCCTGTTGTGAAGTTCTTTGTATACGTGAACTAAACGCAACATGTCCGCATTGAATATTTAGTCTTAAAGTTGAAACCAGATAGCCAACATGTGGACACCAAAACGTGGATATGACGAATATGGAGTATGTTAACATAAACAACACTTGGCGCAGAGAATGTGACCAAGACTAATTCGCAAGTTACTGAAATGTTTTGTTACCTTTCATTCGGGATCACGTGAAGTAAGACAAAGACGAAGATTATTGGTAAATGTCGGCCAAATCCCATCGCAATTAATTTCTGAAATATAAAGATGCAATCTAGAACATTCCGGATCAATAAAACACAAAATCTAAACGAAAAGGGGATGCACTTACTTATTAATTAGCAATCATTCCGAAACTACTAACTTTTTTGATAAAGTCAGCAATAAAAGCGATGTTGTCCAACGGAAAGAGATTTCCGGTTTTGATGACCCTCAGCGGATAGAAAATGATCGCAAGTCAGTCATTACAGAAAACTGACGTCATTTAACGGCTGCCTCACTAATTATGTCTGTAAAATGTGCTAAATGTTTTTAATTATCGTTTCTGACATTCACAGATGTAGTGAGTGGGTTTGATCCACGGTCTAATTAGCATACCTGTCATATCTTTGGAAACGACAGGTACATATATCTACAACGAGACATATCGGCAAAATGGCGGCTGTCCTTCTAAAACGTGGTTGTGAAGTATGCAAATTATAATAATAAACTTCATAATGTAAAAGATACCCAACAACAAGAAGAAGACGTCGATTAAATTACAATGTGAATCAAGCTGATGTAACAGTTTAATTAACACATTATGTTAAAACAATTGTAATTTAAAGTAATGACGATTCCCATAGCCGTATAGGTTATAGTATGTGTGGGACTTCACGTTAAAGCTCATGGTCTACACGAGGGGGGGTCAGATTAGAATCCAGACCGTGACACTGTAGTGTATATGGAGTATGTTTAGTCCATACTCTTCCGAGTATATGTTATCTATTTAAAATGCAATGTTTACTTTTATAGAAGACACTCCCGGTCATATTATTATTGTAAGGGAAATTGACGAAATTTATTAGTAACAAAATGTAAATGTTCCCGTTTACGGCCACTTCTTTGCACAAGGTAAGCTAAATGGGCCGAGCGACCTCCAAAGGTAATGAAGAGAAGTGAAAGATGAAACAATCTTAATTCTTACATAGCCTGGGTTTGAACCTAGGTGCTATAGAGCTATAGCCAACCGCGCTACCAGTTGGGCCATAAAGGCGCCCCGAAATTCATTAGACAGAGGGCATGTTTACGGATATGTTTTGAGGACATGTTCATGCATATATTGATATGCATATATTTGTTTGGAGATTCATCTATCGGCATATTAATAAATCTATCTAAATGTCATCATATTTGGTTTACCTATATAAGAGACAATTAATAGATGCCATAGACCTCCACCATTCGGCTGTTTATGATCTATTACTTAGCTGAACCGACTGACCCGCCGCTAAAATAGAACATGGCAGAGGTCAGGAGGCCAGGAGGTCGTGACGTGACCATGGTAACACGTGCCAACTAATAATTTACTACACCTGTAACAGGCGTCGGACAACAAATGTGTTAATTATCGGCACTACAGGTGATGCATCCGGTTCCTGGCCACCTTCCCGAAACTCGCCTCCCTTGATTTTGTGGACAGTTTTAATGCAACAAAGCTTCATAATGAAAATATAATGTATATACACAACGAAATAATAAACATTGCAGGAATAAACGTTCGTGGATGTTGTCTTTATAAATTATAATTCTATAACTGACTTCCTGTAATGATTTAGTGTAAAACAACGTCCGACCATTTTTTGTTTTACTTTAATGGCAGCTATATGTACTATATGTAACCCTAGGGGGGGGGATAAATAAAGTGAAAACATGTAATCAAAGTAAATATTAATAGTATTTTCAAATGTTTAACGGTCACGTGTGTATACACGGTGAGCGAAATGGACAGGAGCTCCAGATAGAATGAGACGAAGTAAAACATCCTTCAGACATTGCCTGGCCTTGGTTTGAACTCACGTACTAGATGTTTGTGGCCAAACGCGTATATCATATATGTTATAGATATATTTGCCAAATCATACACACACACAAACACACACACACATACACACACACATTACATATCCGGCTATTATGATATACGTTAATGGTTTTGTTGTTCGGGGAGAATCCCCAGGCTGTCGCTTAATCAGCACAGCCTCTATGTTGGAGTGGTTGAGATACTCCTCCCCCACCACTCACAGGGGAGCAGTACGGAAAGATGGAGCCGAAACACCCTGAGGGTGGTCACTGCCAGAGTGTTTTACGTCCTCAGGGGTTTTTAACGTCCCCCTTTATTTTAAATAATTCAGTGGAGACGGCAGCGCCATTTAACGTGGTCAGCCACCCACAATGTAGTGAGCCGAGAAATTAATCTCTGGAAAGGTTTCGACCTCTTACGGGGTTCGAACCTGCGACCGTTGGCACCAAGTGCCGGGTGCTTAAACGCTAGGCCACCGAAGCTCACTGAGAAAGAGAGATGTCAGCGTTTCTGGTTATATTACGTTAATAATTCAAGATTCACATAAATATTCAGCTTTTGACCACTGTTCAGTGAGAAATCAAATTGAACTAATCCACTACGTGGCGCTCCTGACCGTAATTCATTATCCCATTTTCTAAAATCAGCATGTAGCCGCTTTCCTGTGGGCGTGACATATTTGTCGCGTACGAAAGCGAATTAGCTGGTTCCCACAAGCTGATGAGTAGACCAGACACATGCATAGGTATACGCATACATGTATCAATATGTGGAGTATGGAACATTTTATTTTTAGATTAATGTATGTATAGTTGTATTTGTATTTAGAGTTATGGAGGCAGGTCTCGAAGGATATGTACCCTAAAATGCACATTGCCCGTGCCAGACATCTATCTATTTCCATCCAGATTCCTTATTACACCAATGTAACAAAGTTATGTCGTTATTACAACATATTTGAGTCTATTAGCTTTGTTATGTATAATGTAGAATCTATATTGTTGTCCTCTTATGTGGTCTGGCGAAACAACCTATTAATTCATACAATGCTGCTTGATGGATTTATACTCCTGGAGTCGTTTGTTACTCCGGCAGGCATCTCCATGGGTATTAAGCTGCGGACAGAGTTTTTTCCCATATTATGAGTAATTAGGTTACACTGATATAGGAAATTTGTTAAATGTATAGCTATTATAATCCGGACGTGTCATTCGCAGTATAGGAGATCTGCTTGAAATCAGCTGTTCTCGACCATGATTCAAATAGATCAAGTGGATAGGCGCTTTAATTTAGATCCCACCACATTTAACTTCATATACTTAGTGACGCTAAATTAGGCGTGAATGAGCATTCACTTAGTGATGAACGGAAATGTATGAGGATTAGCTGTTAGGTTCGAGTAAATCATAGTTTTTACTCAGGTTTGAGACGATATTTCGTTCTAGTTCAGTAATAATCCATTGTCCAGTATTGCTACTTTGTTTTCGTTTTAGCTAAATCACTTCAGTGAGTCCATACTGAGTTAGTGTACATTCTCTTGTTGTGAACAAACTGTAATGTTTTTAACACGCTGAGAGTCTATAAAAGCCCTAACTTTCACTTGGGTTAGAGAAGAACTTCGACGCCAGACTAGTCGGACGTGTACCGATATATATGGTTCATATAGGTAGGATTCATTCAGTTATTCGAACTCAGAATAAAGCTGAGGTCAGCATCTGAGGTGTCGAAATGTTTTATATACAGGTTTCTTTTGGACCACAGAAAATTACTGTTGAATGTAAACTGTGGTGTCAAAATAGTTTATGATATGTATGTAGCAAGTCACCATTGAACCACACGCACGTGTTGTTCGCTGCGAGCTGTGATATCAAATGGTATGTTTTTACGTGCTTCCGCTTTTTGTACGTAGCCTACATGTAGCCGCTTTCCTGTGGGCGTGACACATTTGTCGCGTACGAAAAGCGAATTAGCTGGTTCCCACAGGCTGATGAGTAGACCAGACACATGCTTAGATATACGCACACATTTATCAATATGTGGAGGTATGGAACATTTTATTTTTAGATTAATGTATGTATAGTTGTATTTAGATTTAGATTTATGGAGGTAGGTCTCGAAGGATGTTTAGATATGTTGATGCTCTATGCCTGTTGCCTCTTTATATGCACCCTAAAACACAGACACACACACAGACACAGACACACACACACACACACACAGACACACACACACAGACACACACAGACACACACAGACACACACACACACACACACACCATTCATATGAAGATTTAGTGTTACACATCAGAAATAAAATCATTGCTGACAATTTCCAATACAAGAACTCCAATTTGCTATTGGGTTGAGTCGTGTTATATCGCTGCTATTAGTATTAATCTGAATTTATTCTGATTTATGCTGATATTATTCACACATTATTCATACTGTGTATTAATATTTTATTTCTCCATTTTAGGTTTAATCTTTCTTGGCCGTAGTGTTCGACACAAAGCCTGGTTTTGTTTTAATCATAGTTTCTTCTTTTTTATATTTAGATTATCCTCTTTTGGATTATTTTAGAAATTTTCTTTTTTCTTTTAATTTTTCTCAAATTTTACCGGTAATTAATTATACTTACAATTAAATATTTTTTTAAAAATCAGTTTGGAGTTAATTGTTGCTTGAATGAAAGTATAACACCTGTGCCAGCGCCTTAACTATCTTTATAAAACACACAGAAAACACACACACACACACACACACACACACACACACACACACACACACACACACACACACACACACAGACACACACAGACACACACACACACAGACACACACAGACACAGACACAGACACACACAGACACACACAGACACACACACACACACAGACACACACACACACACAGACACACACACAGACACACACACACACAGACACACACACACACAGACACACACACAGACACACACACACATTACATATCCGGCTATTATGATATACATTAATAATTCAAGATTCACATTGCATTGGGACACTATAAATACATTGATATTTAGTCCTCAATAATTTAATTGAGTGTTTTATTTTCATATGTATTTATGTTTTAAAATTAATGAGATGATATAATATGTGAGGAAGTCCCTTATTGTTTTTTTGTTTTTTATAAATAAAGTTGACTATTTATTGAAAGACTTTAATGGCTCCTGTTGTCTTTCTTTGTTTCAGGTTCAATAATGGTACGTAGCAGAAATCGAAAAACGATGACGCATGGACAAACGTCTGAAGATGTTATGAGAAGGGCTGTCCAGCAGTTCAGGTAGCCGTCAATCGGAGATACGACAAAGACACTGAATAGTCCACACTCCAACACTCTGTGACAAATGCAAAGACGAAAGGCCTCGACGAGATGAATTTCAAACAAAATTACAAGAATAATTTAGTTTTTGATGAGATGGAAGAATGGCAATTGCAGGACTATTTGTTAATTACTTCTAAACACCATCACAGCCTCACTACAGTAGAGAACAGAAAGCTAGCATTCCAGTTTGCTAGAAAGCAAATAAAATAACATGAAGTGATTGGTTTTATGTTACAGCAGCCACGCCTTTCTATCAGGAAATCAGAAGCAACAAGTCTCGGCAGAGCAACTAACTTTAACAGGAAAAATATTGGTGACTGTTTTGACAATTTGGATCACATCATGGTTCGTTATAAATTTGTAGCTAGGTCGATTTATAATCCAGATAAGACGGGGCTTACAAATGTCCATAGGCCTCCCAATGTTGTTGCTGAAATTGGAGCAATGCAAGTGGGACAGGTTACGTCTGCGGAGCGTGGAACAATTGTTACAATGAACTGTGCAGTAAATCCATTGGGAAATGCTATTCCACCATTCCTCATCTTTCTGCGAGTGAATTTTATAGATTTCATGATCAAGAATGCCCCACCTGTTGGAGTTCCACATAAGAGCGGATGGCTGACTAGCACCAACTTTGGCTTGATCATTTTATCAAGCATACTGCGTGCTCTCCAGAATACAAACTGTTCGGAAAAAGGAAAGACACTCATTCTTACAGATACACCCGTAAACGATCGATTAGTAGAAGAAATGAGACAGAGAAAAAATTATAAAATGTAAAAGCCTATGCACGTTAAGAAAAGGAAAATTGCACACAAAGCTGACAGTGATAAAGATAATGATGAAGTAGAACTACCGATGATGAATGATTCTTATTTAAATGATTATGAGGAGACATTCACAGAGTCTGACATTGAGAACTCTTAAAAACCCTCAAAGGAAGAAGTTAAAGATGACAATTTTATCCTTGTAAAGTACTGTTCTAAAAGGACAGTTTCTCATTTTGTTGGGTGGATTTGCAAGAACCTAATGAGGAGGACCTCTTGGAAGTCAAATATCTTGTCCGAAAGCCAACAAAGATCAAATCTGCTATATTTGTCTTCCCCGAAAAGGATGATATTGATGAAATTGATTTCATGGATATCATTCTAAAACTGCCAAAACCAATCATTGCAGGTGACACAAAGTTCACTGTACAGCAGTTTCTTTTTAATCTAGGCCTAAATCAATATTTCTAGGTTTCAAGTCATAACTTTTGTAAATTGGCCACTTATATCCTCAATCAAGCTAATTCTGTCAATCAAAATAAGGGCAAAATATATGTTTGAATGTCAACTTTTTCAATATTTGACTCGTTCAAGTTATGTGTGGAACGTTTCCTATTTGAGTATTAATTTCAGTTAGACAAGTATTTGCATGCTCCATTGCACCCAATAGGTATCCCAGTGCACCGCCTCATGGGGTGGATTGGGACACTTTTGCGAATGGAAAAAAAAACGTGATTTAACTCAATTAATTATAATTATGTTACAGTTTCAGAACTTGTTAATGATACATTAAATAAAACTTTCAGCTACAGTATTAGGTAATGTTATGTATCTTTACTAAAAATGGATATTTTTCTAAAAATGTAAAAAGTGTCCC
This sequence comes from Paralvinella palmiformis, assembly GCA_025642065.1. Lineage (NCBI taxonomy): Eukaryota > Metazoa > Annelida > Polychaeta > Terebellida > Alvinellidae > Paralvinella > Paralvinella palmiformis. Next base: position 381,554 of record JAODUP010000192.1, on the reverse strand, counting down.
AATTCGCCCCAGTCGTCCCATCTGATGTTTGTAACGATGATGATGATGGTGGTAATGTTATTAGTTTTATTTTTGTTGACAATATCTCCCGAGTCGAGTGTTTATTTATCCATTTTAACTTTCCGACTGTTAGGTTTTAATACGTCAGTGCTGAAATCTATCCATAATTCTCGCCTTCCACTCTTGGCTTGTTTTTACATCATCATCATCATTATCATAATTCCTGACTCATACCTGCCGGGTATGACACTAAAAATATGCAGCACAAGCCACTGTGGCTAATGGATCTTGTGAAGTACTAGCCATATATAATTTGTACTGGTCCTGATTTTGGGCGAAGTGAGTGGCTCTAATAGAAGTGAGCGCCTGCTGGGGGGGAGGTACGGTCCGGGGTCATGCCCCCGAAATATTTTTGAAATTTAATCCCCAAAGAAGCAATATGGGAGCGTTTCAGAGTTTATTTTATCATTTTCTTTTAACTATAAAAATGTTGAGTTTTTTTTTTTATTATATATAATTTCCCGAAAAAGGTATAAAAGTTGCTGCAAATGAGAACAATCATTTTTGAATCAAAATTTTTTAATCCCAATTTAATCACTTTTGTTCATGATATTCATTCGACGCAAGTTCATAATGTTCACTCATATTCACCTTTAAAACTGATCAAGTTTTTTCACCACTTTCTCCTCAACCATTTCTTTGTCAATTTCATCTGAATCATACATATCATAAAATCCTTCAACATCAAATCCTTCAACATCAAATCCATCTGAGTCCTTCTTTAGAGATGTGCTGACGCCAGATTCATCATCAAATCCAAATCCTACAAGTTTCTCCGAGAGTGTATTACTATCAATTCCAATACCTGCCATGACCTTCAGGACACTAATGTCCGTACAAAGCCATCAAAACTCACTTAACTATTGTAACATTTATTAAAGCATCTATATTCATCATTTTACAGTTTAACCAGTTTAGGTCATATTTGGCACACCCAATATCAACAAAGTAGCTCACACACACAGATATATCTTTATATATGACACATAATTTATAGGCAGGCATACAAGTAATGCAAACACTGCCTACACCGTGGGTTAGTTATTACAGTGTAATCCTGGCTCAGACTTTGGTATAAAAATATTCTATAATAAACCATAACAACACCTGCATGTAGAACTTGACAGAAAACTAAAATACACCTAGCACTTTATATAGACGACGAATTATCACAGCTACGCATGTGTATATGTCACAACGATTAGGAACCATCAAATAACCAATTTAAAAATGTTAAACTTGACAATTAATTACATGAATTTGTTTTGCGCATGTACACACACACACACACACACACACAAAAATTATTCACTAAATGCTAGCAGTTTCACATACTGTACATTTTCTATTTATTATCATTAAATGGTATCCTAGAAGGATTCTGGGATACATCTATCAGGAAGTCTTCATTTAAAATGAATATACACAGTAAATTGGGAAGTGTAGACCAATAAAATGTTGTGTATTTCATATTACGACATGAAGCAAGTGTGCACACAAAATGTCACTTTTTGAAGTACAATGCTTTAACCATGAAAAATTATAGGAAAGGCCATTCTCAACATAAACACAACAACACTCATTTATGATGTTTAACAACAATGTTCATGAAATTTTAGCATTGGCTCCTTATTATGTAGGTCAGTCATACCATTAATATACTAATTTACTAAGTCACTTTTGCTTAAATACAATCATACATTAAGTCAGAATAAAGCAACATGAATTAAAATAAGTCTGTTATTGGATAATATAGCAACACATTTAACATGGCAACATTTATCACACTACGATAATCAGTCTGTGATATCAGTATTCTGAAGTAATAATATAATACTAATATACAAAATTTGTATAGCGTGCTCTATAATCTGTAAGAATATTACTCTAATGCACTTAACAATGTAGATAAAGTGAGTAGAGAAACAGTAATTTAGAAGAAGATTTGTTTTAATTCTTTGGGTTACCCAGGTCTCATATACAGATATCCATTAGATTCTGGGTCGTGATTGGCATCATTGATAATAGCTGACATCACGTAGAAAGTGTACAACAGTAGGAGGCTTGTATCGGACATCTGTTCAGAAACTAAGATAAATGGGGTTTTCCTTTAATCAAATGTTAAACTATGCTATGCTGTGGTTCTCTATATAAACATTTCATCATCCTAAATACAAATTTCACCTTTTTCAGTGATATTTCACACAAGGCGAACAAAATGCAGCTAATTTTGTAGATTCTGAAAATATATACCACAAGGATAATTCATTTGGCAAATAAATCATCATATAAAACAGGTACTCTCTCCAAACAGGTATCCTCCTTTTGTTTCATATCAGGTTGAGGCTGATACCAAAATATATTTTATACACCACATATAACTTAATAGAAAGTATTACAATAATATTGCAATTAGTAAACACTGGGTATCCATTGCTCATGGACTGATCTATTTTCCATGCAGAACGGTCTCAAATTATGAGCTTGAAGCTATCTGGCCCATGTTAACGAAAACAGCTTCAAATATTTGTACAGTCACATCAGGGCACAAAGCAGCATTTCTATTCGCTGTAGATGGGGTGTAAACATTACCATTTTTGATCAATAGCTGAGTGCACCCTGCTGCCCTCTGATGGGAGGCAGCATAAACAGTGAAGTCACTCCGTCACTGAACTGGTTGATGCTCTGTAAAAGCTGACTCTGATTTCTGGTCGCAGAATTCTGGGCGCTGTGCCGAGCTAATGGCCAAGGTCTCCTAGGGGCCTTCACCTTTTTGGATATGGCTCTAATCAAATCTCGGGCATGTTTCAAACTGTAGGCTTTAAGTCTGGCTCTTATCTCATCAGAGAAATAACCACATTCTATCCATTCATCATAGTCCAAAATGAAGTCAAAAGCTGTCAAACCTGAAATAATAACAATAATAATGTAGATTTGATAAAACACTTTTACCAGCAGATGTCTTTCCTGAAATTTAAATTAAATATAATTATATTTATCGGTAAATACAATTATACATCTAAATATCTGTCTGAATATATATCTAAATAACATGATACAACAAGACATTTTAATAAAATTACATTTATTTAACTCTAATTAAATCTTTTACAAAATGGCCTCATAAACAACATTTAATGTTTCCTTACAACAATAACAAATAACTGTTTCAGATTAATTGCATGGCTAGTGTTAATATGTTGTGAGAATGATAAATTTATTTGGTGGAAATGAACTGTGTTTTTGCGAGGAGAAATGAGAGTAGCACCATCATCGTGTAAATTATAGACATATCATGGTTACATCTAAAAGTGGATTAAAATGATGGGATGATATGCATGAATAAGATAAAATTCTTGGATTTCCAGCCAATCATGACTTTCTAGACCTATCCAGATTTGGTAATGTCATGTCCAATCCAATGGTTATGGAATTGAATCCAGCTCATACCTGTTAGTTGGGTTCATTTCCCATTAGCCCATTGCTTTTTGAATACTTATTTTATGGAAAGTTTCCCTTCCAAAAATTAGGGTCAGTCGGGACAAAAAATAAATAAATCACTGAAAACATAAGGTTGGTCAAACAAAATTAACACAAAGTTCAAGTTTCTCAAAGATTTGCCAGATTTGGTATCCAACCATTTACAAATGCCCCACGACACATATTCTGGATTACTCTGGTTTTATGTTTTATTTTATATTGATATTCAAATTCAGTTTGACAATGATATCGGCTAGGTCTTCCTCGATGATCGTCTGGCCCAAGACAATGTTTTCTATAACGTATTCTTACTTTAGTTGGGATTTCACAATCTCCAATAGTTTTTGAGCCTTTATAATTTTTCTCCAGCCACATTACATGGTATTATATCTTTATTGATACCTTGTAGATTTTTAATTCTAACATTCGCTCCATATGATATAAGCACACTGGCAGCAAACTGGTTGTTACTCTGACAGGCATAAAACAGGCCTGTAGCACCGTCATCGTTGACAGCATCAACATCTGCTCCATATGCTATGAGTGTCTCCAGAACATCTGTATTACCACTCATAGCAGCTGCATAGTGCAAGGGCCTGAAAGTGTTATAAATGAATAATAATAATAATAATAAGACAGCTATCACCATTATTTTTAACGATATTCAATCAGTAACTTATCATATTCACAACACCCACATATAATTAATGAATATACTAATCACCTGGTGTAACTATCTTTACTGCTGTGATTTTTGTCTTATTTTAATTCACCTTTATAATAACAATAATAATATATATTTAATAAATATATATTATTATTTTGATATTTGCAAACCAGACAAATTCTTGTCAACAAGACTAAAATATTACTTTAATTATGTATATTCTTTTCTCTCAAACTATTTTACCTATAAGCCATATTCAGTGCTTTTTGTGATAATGGGAAATATATTATTCATTTCTTATATTTTGATTGCACATATACCTTTGTAATGGCTCACATTAAAATGGCCTAAATAATATAACAATTACACCAATTATATGATCAGATTTCACATACAAATTAGTGAAGTAATTAACAGTTATTGCTCAAAGGTGAAGTAAAATTTTCATAAACAACATGGCTACTATTCTTACGTATTCGAGCCAGGATATATTGGTGATGGGTTAGCCCCGTGCTCAAAAAGAAAATTAATGGCATCTGCTCTGTTATCCCTGGAATATATAAAAGAATTTATCACTCATGAATTACAATCTGACTATGATAATGAAGATGATGATTGATGTTTTACGGCCACCTTTGTGCACAAGGTAGGCTAAATGGGCCGAGTGACCTCCAAAGGTAATGAGAAGAAGTGAAAGATTAAACAACCTTCAGATATTCCCACGCTGGGATTTGAACAAGGGTGGTAGTGATCTGTGGTCCAACACGCTATCACAATCTGACTATGAACACATGGAGCTTTATACGAACACAATCCTACATCAAACATGATTATGATTCTATGATCAGGCTGAATATTAATGATTTAGCAAATTAAGAAATTCATAAAGAGCTCTACAACTATTATCATTTCAACTGTTCATAATCTGGTGATGCGAGGGAGTGCAATCAATATATATTAAACTGGAAGACATGACTGGCAAACGTTTATTGAAGAATATGAGGTGGTCTATTTGAAATCTTACAATTTAATCTGTTCTGAGAGTATCTTCTGAATGAGTGAGTCCTGTTCTCCATCTTTGAAAACAAATCCTTTTGATATTAACCTGTGTAATTCAAGAAAAAGTCACTTTAATAATTAGCCAGCAGTCGTCATGAGATTGCATCTTACTAAAACAAATACAAATAATTTAACTGATTTCTGTATTACACATGCATGAGTGTGCATGCACGTGCGCTCACACACACACACACACACACACACAAACATGCCATAATACTAATCAAAGTGATATCAAGTTAAGGAATTACTAAACAGAAATAAAAAACACTTATTTATTGTATATAACATATTAAGACAAAGAAGACAAATATTTAACCATTCAGAGCAGTCGATACAGTCATTAGCTATAGCCAGGTGTACAACACTCGGTGGCTTAGCACCAGTTTCTTCTTTCAGAGCTTGCAGAATGCTCTCAGACTTGTCTGCTTCCAGCAACATCTCAGTGGCATCCACACGACCTTGCATAGCACAGCAGTGGATCGGCATAAGACTCTGTGTGAATAAATATCATCCTATTTTGTCACAAAATGGTGAAACAATATGGCCGTGGACATGACTGCTCAACATTGGAACAATTTCAATAATGCATCATGTCTGTTAATTACTATCCAACAAGATAATTCAAAGCCGCATATATTTTGAATGCGCAGCCTCTTAATAAAATATTAACAGACATTTTAAATGATCATAATGGACTTCAATAAAAAGTTACTTTCTCCAATTTAATCAGTTCGGGTGATGATCACTCTCTTTGTTCAGCAAAGATTGATTCTTTTGCTGTGTGTTTGTTGACACCATATGTTGATTGTATTTGATCACCTATTGATAGGTCATGAAACAAATGGTGAAGTGTGCATGTGTGTGTGTGTGTGTGTGTTTTTTTCCACATGCAGCAAAAATTCATTACAAAGTGATGCTTGAGCGCCTGAAATACCCATTGCAAAGAAGCTAATTGGCAAATCAAGCTTGAAATTAATTAAATATATGTTAAATGTTCTAATAAAATATTGCTAAAGCAAATATTTCTGACACGAGCATGACAGGGCACCTTTTATTGCGTAATTTTCATTTTTAAAGCTACAATCAAACAAAAGTAAAATATCCTAATTTCAAACACCAGACTGTGCCAGACGGAATATCATAATTTATACAGAATCATATCACGTTGAAAATAATTTACCCAAGACTAACAATATACTGGTAGTAAGATTTTCTGGTGTTTGTAATTCTACCTTGAAAACACCTCAAAGGTAATAATCCAGAAAGATATCCCATGCCACATGCAATATCTTTGATCATGACTTCCGGATACATAACACTTTTGAGTCAATGGAAAAAGCTATGCATGGCTCTTTAAAGATTTTAGAAAATCTACATGTAAGCTTACTCTGTGACCTGCAATATCCTTAGTCATGACCTCTAGATACATAACACTTTTGAGTTAATTGTAAACATTATGGCTCTTTATAAATTTAGGAGAAAAAGGCTCTATATAGATTTTGGAAGATCTACATGTAAGCTTACCCTGTTGTTTCTGACAGTCATCTTGGCTCCTGATGCCAGTAATATAGCAATGGCATCCATCTCTGTGGGATAACCTGTCTCACCATAACATTTGACGTGTAATGGAGTATTACCTTCAGAGTCCTCAACGCTAGGACTAGCTCCCATCTCCATTAACACCTGAAAACATCGGAATGAGTGTACAACAACAACGATTAATCTTTAGATTCCGTAACTCTGTTATGATTGTACCCTGGTGAAAAGATCATGAACTATTCATGAATCATGCGTGAACAGTTCATGCACATAATTCATGAACAACACATGGACAGTTCACGAATGGTTCTGAACATGAAATGGTCCTATTCATGAAACTACAACAGTATATGATCACTTCATGAATATTACAGATGTATAGTTCGTGAACATTTGATATAGTTCATAGACTATTGAGCCACTGTTCATCTACATCTGAGGGATGTTTCATCTTTGACTTCTCTTCATTACCCTTGGAGATGGTTTGGCTCATTTAGTCTATCATGTGCACAAAAGTGGCAGTAAAACAACAATCATCATCATCACTGTAACTGTTCATAAACTGATCATCTGATGCTGGGGAACTGGATTATTTGCCTTCGTTTTCATTCATCGTGCAGTTAATTTCCCACGTTTTATATTCGTCTTTGGGAACCATCGTCCTCTACAATGGCACAAAGCAGCATCTCATTGGCATATTGGAAACAAAAATAGCTGGGTCTCTATGTGAGAGTAGGCAGGTCAAATTACCCGGGTTCCGGCGTCTAACAAAACCACTGCTGATTATCTTTAATTAGGGTACATACAGATGATGTAGTTTAAATTGAAATGTGTTAGTCTATAAAATGGTCATCCAAATATTTCAAATTATGGGGACGCAAATTTCAACCCTGACATTTTGTAATTTGCATAATAAATAATGAAGTTTCTCTAACTTCTGAGCTATTCATATTTCACCATAATTTCACTCATGTATAAAACACACCTGTTTCTAGGACCAATAACCCCCCCCCCCATGAAGTCGAAACTGTATGTAAGATGCACTAAAATCAACAAATTGTCAGCAATATTTATTAAAAAAAACCAAAATCGTCATCATCACTCTCTTCACTGAACATCTGTTGTATCTGTTTGTGTGTCATCATGTCATCATACATCTCGTCACCTTCTTCTTAGGAGTCAGTGTCGGATTTGTCACAATGTTCATCCCACAATACATCATCTTCTGTGCCATCTAAATCATTGCTGATAGAGCACTTCTTGAACGATTTGGTAATGAAGGTGGGGTTGATAGAATCCCAGGCCATCTTCATCCACGGTGTGAAGACAGGTACTGATGGCTGCTTCAGGTTGCTGCGCGTTTATTTATGTAATGGTGTTTGAAGTAGTTTATTAGTAGTTCCCATGTGCCAGCTTCTATGACTATGGTCATTCTTTATGTGGCCTAATTTACTGTCCATTCAATTACATATGCTCACATATTTAGAGAGTAATGACACCTCTTTGTGATCATGACACTAATTAGAGCATCAGATTAAATAATCATGGCAATTATCATGATTAAGTTTGGCTTCGAAAGGCAACAGAGAAAACACACCCAATAAATATTTTTATTGTTCATATATTCATCATTAAGGTTGAATATCGATATTATTGTATTTTCCCCTAATTTATGCCAAATATTATCTTCCCTTTTAGTCTGACCTGCGTATAAGTTCCACTCAATTTTGGGGTTGATTTCGGAGTATAAAAAGTGTAACTTATATGCGAGTATATACGGTGTGTGTGTGTGTGTGTGTGTGTATATATATATATATATATATATATATTCACAACTACTAACCAATATTGTTTCCACATCTCTAGCTCTGTGTAATGCTGTTGCTCCTTTGTAATCCAATAAATCTATGTCCAATCCAAGTCTCATCAAATCTTTTATGGATGCTATACTACCAAAATATGCTGCTGTATGTAACAGCGTGCTACCATTGATACATCTGAAAATAAACAGACAGATATATTTCCTGTGCCAGACATCAGACCTACTTCGATTGAAACATGTTTTATTGTATCAGTATAATGGAGAACTTGTATTGTTGTCCCGTTATGTGGTCTGGTGAAACATGTCAAAAGACTTTCTATTAATTCATGCAATGCTGTTTGATGGATTTATACTCCTGGAGGCATTTATTACTCCAGCAGAGTAATTCAGTTACTATTATACAGGCAAATTGTTGAATGTATGGCTATTATAATTCCTACGTGTCTTTTGCAGTATCGGAGATCTGTTTGAAATCTGGTGTTCTCAATTATAGGTTAAATAGATAGGCACTTTAGTTTAGACCCCACTACACCTAACTGCTAAATTAGGCATGGATGAATGTTCACCAAGTGATGAATGGAAACATATGAGAATTAGCTGTTAGGTTTGAGTAAATCATAGTATTTACTCAGGACTGAGGTGATATTTCCTTCTAAGGCCATTGTTTTTTTAATACTTGTTTTATGGAAAGTCAGTCAGGAAAATAAAAATGAATTCACTGAAAACATAGGATAGGGTCAGTCAGGAAAAAAGCATAAAACTTTTTGTATAATTTATATCCTTCTGTTAGTTGGGATTTGACAATCTCTCCAACAGTTTTGCTTTTTTCAGCCTTTAATATTTTCTTTTTGTCGTTAATCGTCAGTGAAAAGTAAACAATAGACATGTCACTGTCAGCACCGGGATGAGTCGCCATCTTTCCAATGGATTCTTACATGGACATCGATTGGTTGACACTAGCACTGTCACAAATTGATCCATGTATTTTAATAAGCTTACAGCCGATATTCCATATATCAGTTATGCGAATCCAACAAAAAATGGAACACATTTAAATGTAAGAACGTGATTCCATATGTGCAATCTGCAACAAAACCAATCGTTCCATGTAGTGATTGGTGTGAATCAGACTGTTGAATTCAACCATCCGATTCAAGTATCCAGAAAGGATTTCCCAAGAAAAATATCTCAGAAGGTGAGATGGTGTCCGAAACACATGGATACAGCTGGCGGAGGGATGCCACTTAACAACGCCCCACTCCATGAGGCAGTTTAGTGCATGGGTCTAGGAAGACAAAATTAAGCGACGCCTGAAGAAAGCTTTTTTGGTGTATGTCGCAAGCAAAACCATTGTGCTAATACCTAGTTATAGGTAGTATTTTGTAGTATTTCGATTTGTTGTTTCAAAAAGATATAGAAGTGGGGAGGTTCTACCAGGCCGGGAGAATCAACCACAACATTAAAACCCTATTTATTATTTATTACACTTAAAAGGTTTAAGTTGGAATATAATTTATCATGAATGTTTTTATGTTATGTTAAGGAGGGATGTACTGACACTATAAGCAATGCTTCAAGCATCTTCCTTTTCAACATTCTGTATGCGTTTACTTTCATTCAAATGATGTATTTTGAATGTCAAAATAAACAATTTGAAGAAAAGAACAAGGTTAGCTGCAGGCAGGAAAATAATAATAAAAATGATAAAAGTAAATTTAATTTTCTGGCGGTGAGTTTCAACTTTGGTCAGCAAGTTTGTAAAACAATGGAATAATGACTTAATTCAGTAAAAATCCACTGTGTAGTATTGCTACTTTGTTTTTAGTATAGTTACTTCCCTGCTTCCATATATAGATAGTGCATACAACACAAATTTGTCACATGTTCAACTGAAACTGTTATGTTAACTGACATGCCAAGAGCCTATAAAGGGCATAACTTTAGATAACTTCAGATGCTGGACGGACCTGTTGGACTTCCGTCCACAACAGTTGATATAGGTAGGATTTATTTAGCTGTTTCAGCACAGAATGAAGCTGAGGTAAGCATCTGTGGTGCAGAAATGTTTTGATGTATAGGTTTCTTTTGAACAACAGAAAATTACTGACGAATATAAACTACGATGTCAAAGTGATTATCTTCCATTTGTATTAACTTACCATTGAACCACATGCACATGCTGCTTACTGCAAGTTGTGGTGTCAAATGGTATGTTTTGTACGTGCTTCGACTTTCTGTATGAATAGCTTACATATAACTACTTCCCTATAGGCATGATACATTTGTCACATACAAAAAGTGGATTAGGTGGTCCCCACATTTACCACGTTAAATGGCGCTACCATCTGCCTGAATTATTAAAAATAAAGGGGGATGTTAAAGACCCCCTAAGGAAGTAAAACACTCCAGACAGACACACACTCATGCAAGCACACAAACACACATACACACAATATATATAATACTGACCTGCTTCTGAGGCTGTTAAACATCCTAACACCTGACATATGTTGTGTTATCATCTCTTGTAGTAGGTCTGTATCACCTTCCATCAGTTTTGGTATATTTGTTGAATAATACTGATAAGCCTCTAAAATAAGTATGTATTTATATTGGTGACTGATTGATTGATTGATTGATTGATTGATTGAGTGAGTGAGTGAGTGATTGAGTGAGTGTTTTATTTAGTCTCAACGCTGGCCACACTTGCGACACTGCACTGTAAGTATATTATGATTGGAAATGAGATGATCAGACTGAAGCATTTTTATTGATGGATAAAACATCCCACAATCCCACAGACACATGTAACAGTTAGACCTGATTCTACTGACCAGGAGATGCTCAATAAAATGTACTTTCATCTGTGGCATGGTACATAGTGTTCATGTGTGTGTGTGTGTGTGTGTGTGTGTGTGTGTGTGTGTGTGTGTGTGTGTGTGTGTGTGTGTGTGTGTGTGTGAGAGAGAGAGAGAGAGAGAGAGAGAGAGAGAGAGAGAGAGAGAGAGAGAGAGCAGACACTAACCTATAAGAAATTCCTTGAACTCTGTATTCTTAATTGTCTCAAAGGCAGTGAGATTCTTTGGACCTCGAACATGTACATCACAACCCCATTCTATTATCAACTACAGATAGAAAATAAGAGGAAGCCATTATGAAGTAAACATTAATAAAAACATAATTAAATATAATTTCATGCTACTGTATGGCATATTATATGTTTTTGTTGTTTATTCTCCAGGGCACCTCCCAGGGAAACATCTCACACACACACAGGTATGGTTCAGCTTCAAACCCACATGCCATAGACTTGTGGCACAGTACTCTAACCAATGTGCCACTAGAGCATATTACATTGAAGAATGCCTGCAATGAAGAGTGCTTAACAACTGGGTTTGTGTGTGTGTGTGTGCATTCATATATCTTTGGATGTGTTTATCAGACACTGATATATGTCATTTCTTACAATAACATCAACTATGAGTAATTCCAGCCATTTGATATTTTCACTTGATAAATATTGTGTTATTATTAAATCCTGATGATGTTAAAAACATGGATATTTTAACTGCACATATGTGGAAATTTAGGCTCTTATCACAAGTAGGAACCATATATGACATCCTTATAAACATTCAGTTCTGTCCTCTTCCACTCAGCAACTTCCACCAAGTACTGATGTGTACAGCTATCATTAATATACATGTGTTTTGGTATAGTTTTTCTCAGTGTGTGTGTGTGTGTGTGTGTGTGTATGTGTGAGTGTGAGGCTTCCATGGGCTAAGTGGTATTGCAGTTGGCCACAGATCAATAGCACCAGGGTTCAAACCCCGGCTGAGCTAATGTTAGTAGGGTGTTTCATCTTTCACTTTGCCTCATTACCTTTGTATGTCACTCGGCCCATTTAGCCAATCTTGAGTCCAAAAGTAATCATAATCATATTTGATTGTTTTGATCCTGTATTCACCCCAATTCTGACACAGACAGATTTTACATAAAGTGTATCGGAACATTTATAGAAAATGCCAACGCATAAAACATAGAGTCGTAATTAAACCTTACGTGAGCCACATCCCGATGTAGACCTTCGCAAGCACAGAACAATGGCGTCTGTTTGAAATTGTTCTTCTGATCAAAGTTGGCTCCACTCTCAAGTAGAAATTCAACAATCTCCTGAAGAAAAACAGAATTGTTGATGCTTCTGAAGAAAAACGGTGAAAACTATCCCTTCCAATAAGAGGACTTGTTAAGAAACATTTCTGGGATGTGAATCTTCATTTTGAGAGCCAGCAAATGGGTGTTTCATAAGATGAGAACTTACATAATGTCCAAGTCGACACGCCCAATGCAGTGGACTGTTGCCTGTCTGTTTTTCTTTGCAGTTGATGAAGTTGCTATTGTTTCGAAAGAAGGTCACATATCTTTGTACCATTTCCACCTCATTGTCTTTGATGGCCTTGAAAAATATCTTCTGCCACGTCACGGGAGATCCTGGGAATACTTGATAGAGGAACACATAGTTGGGACGAAGACTTTTGTTACGAGACAATGACTCAACATAAATCTGGAATTATAAAATAAACAAGAAAGATATAGGGAATGTATTGTTAGTTACGAGATTCCCTCATTACCATATTTTAGCACCTCATTATTTCAGTACTTGTTTATCAGCTGTAACTTTGTTGTGTATTTGTTAAAATAAACATACAACAGGTTAGGGTAATAGTATTTATTATTATTATTGTTGTTGTTGTTGTTGGTATTATTATTATTATTATTATTATTATTATTATCATTATTATTAGTAGTAGTAGCATTATTAATATTTATGTAACCGAAATATTATGATGGAATGGTGGTAGTATAATATAATATTATCATACAATGAAAAGATATACGTCTAGGACTTGTAAGTTGTTTCTATAATTTCTCTAAATATTTAAATGTATATTATAAGTTATACTGCAATTTCAAAGCACAATGCCTTTTAATGGCTCATAGTAGTAAGAGCACTTTATTAAATACTACATCATCATCATCATCATCATCATCATCATCATATTTTTCAACATCATCATCTATACACAGCTCCTGTGATATCTTCATAACATACCTCGTATTTCTTGTACTTTTCTGGATACAACTCCACCACATCTCGTGTAGGAAGATGGAGCAGTCTTCTTACAGTATCTGGAGAATCAAGGACACACAGTATTACTGAACACATCACAACATTTATTGTTACTGTTACTAATGAGATAATATAGACAGAAGACAGCAAAATGAATCATCTTCAAGTCAGTGCCTTACTGTGTGCTGTTTGTTTGATACTTTGTGTGATTTTCATTGGGGATTATATAAATGCATCGACACATCCTACTCTCATCAAATGTAACCAACTTATTTAGTCTAGCATGTGCACAAAAGTGGCTGTTAAACATCAATCAATTATCATCATCATAATCAAATGTAAATAAATGATGTTGTTGTTTACGCCACTTTTATCCATAAGGTAGGCTAAATGGGGCAAGCGACCTCCAAAGGTAATGGGGTGAAGTTAAAGATGAAACACCCTTCTGATATAGGCCAGGTGGGGTCTGAAGCCAAGTGCTATAGACATATGGCCAATCACGCTACCAGTTAGGCCAACTCTCATCAAATCGAATTAACAGACACAAATGGTATGAATGTTAAATGAATCGGATAAATTGCAAAATAGACTCAAATATATAATGAGCTTGCATTTGATAATCTATTCATTATGATGCTATAGTATGTGATTGGGGACATTTAAGTTCATGAGAAACATAGCTGTGTGAGCTAGTTGTTTTTGATGAACAGTAAACCTATCATCAGGGATTTCACAAATACAATTTTCATGAATGATAAAGAGTCCATGACACGGAAAATCACTGAAGATTTAACATATTTATTCCAGTAAACTGGACCATGTCATAATAAAGCAAGACAGAGGTTATTAATAATTTTATAGGCAACAAAGCTATAATTACATGTTAATAAATGTAATATCATAATGGGCTCTGATATGAGTTGAGATGTTTTTGTGATAAAACATATTTTACGTCAAAATAGATACATTATTATGTACTTTATCATAATTCTTTGTCTTATGCTAATTTAGTTGACAAACTGAATGAAGACAAATTGATATTTATATGAATTGTAATATTTATATGTAGTTTAGATTATTACATAAGTTCACTTTCCATCATTGTTAAATGGCTCCTGCTAGTAAGGCAACTTTATTAAATATACATTAATAATAATAATAATAATAATAATAACAACAATGCAGTCTTTATAAGGTACCCTTATCAGGACGACCTATTATCATGAAACTTTAATATGATATAACTAGAATAATAATATTGAACTACATATATTATTTGCCCCAACAGCAATATTGATTATGCATTTTTTTGAAAAGATTCAAACCATGCGGGAAAGGATGCAAAAGATTTTCATACCCTGCAGCATCCTATTCGACAAAATGGAAAAATATTATCAACATATGATGGAGATACAGAAACCTGCAACAGTATTTGAAATTGGGAATTATTTCTGATTGGCATTTCTTTATGCAGGTACATTGGGATATCAGACTTGCAGGGTGCATATAAGTCAGAGATCATTATTTTGGTCATGGATGTGAGTACAATTAACACATACAGTCAAGGAAATGAAATATTAAATATTAAATAACTTTTATTTTTCTTTGTAGACTTTCTCTTATCCATATGAAGCAGTTATACTATTTACTAGCTTTCTTAGGAATAACCACTCCTTAGCTCTGACATCTACTACTCTCTTGGTGTATGTGGAGGATGAGAACTCAACGAGAACATTACACAGGAATACGGGATTCAAACAAAGAGCCTCCAGAAAATTGCCCCACAATTCTATCAGCTGAACTATGGAATAATCATTTCTTTCCAGTATTGCTGAATGACAGATCAGTAATGCGACAATTTTCTGTTGATCTGTTTACATCTAAATATCATTCTTATAACATATGCTCACCTCTTTTGTAACGTCCTGTGAAATCATCGACAAACTCTCCAGTATCTTTGTTTCTTACAATAATTCTTCGTTCTTCAGACACAGTTTCCTTGCTAGATGCTTTATAAAAACCATAGCCATTGGTCAATGTCTGCCAAAATAATATTTGAATATATCATAATAATACTTAGTAATAACACTAACAATTTTCTATATTCTCTCTCCTTCTGTGCTTGTGCATGCATGCATATATGTGTGTGTGTGTGTGTGTGTGTGTGTGTGTGTGTGTGTGTGTGTGTGTGTGTGTGTACATGTGTGTCTAGATTAACACGATAACAAATAAATGATTAAAATCAACTTACAAGATTTATAGCCAGTGATAAACAGAAGTCACTAATTGTAATATTTCTTGGAACAGAAACAGCGTCAAACCTCTGCTTCATCTTTTGTCTTATGGAGTTATGTAACTGAAGAAGAAGAAGTATATATATATATATATATATATATATATATATATATATATTTTCAGTTCCAAGTTTTCAATAATATTTACTATTTACCTAATATTACTAATTATAATCTAATATTAAATATTATTACTTGTTTCACTGTGTCCTTGACATGGTCAACCCATTGATAACAGAAGTCAATATCAAACTTCATCCCTAAATGTCTCATTGCTGCAAACATAATAGAATATAATAAAGAAAGCCATGTATATACACTCTGGAAACTCCTATCAAATTGATATATGATATGTCTAACTGATTTATATTCAATATCTCACTAGTTGCTTTTCCAATAATTTACAATCAGGTCAATATCCAGTACTCATTCACTTGAGAATTTTGAGTGTTGAATTCAGAAAATCATATCTATAATATTTCAAGGTCCACTACATTGTATAGAATATGGTAATGTAAACAATCTTGTTGCGATGAGTAAGTAAATGGGTATTTCTTATGTTTAGCCTTGACCCTGGTCACATCAGAGTCAGACGGCCGAGAGATCAACCAAATAAAGAAACATTCCACAAATGTGGTGATAACAGCTGCACCATTGAAGCACCTCCACGTTATACATCATAGTTTGTCTATAGTCAGCTGACCTTGGTTAATCTCATTAATATCGTGCTGTAAATGTTGTGACCTCTCCATGTCCAACACATCCGTCACGTTCTCTGGCAACATGTCCAGCTCAGTTCGGCTGTCTCGGACCACTCTCTTCAAGTGTTCCTGGTATTGAAAAATAGAGTCTTTATCATTAGCTGTAAGTTGAAACAATTCTGATCAAATAAATTGTGAGTTAGCAGGTTGGGATTTTAATTGAATGATACACAGATGTAGGATACAAACTTTTTTATTTATCATTGTGATGGGAAAATCATTAATAATTGTTGGCGAAGGTGAAGGTGTATGACTGATGTGATTTGATTTATTTATATTTTTGTGTGCATTCCCTCTGATGCTGTAGTATTGTGGGGTTTGTGCTTTCATTTACATAGAATACAAGTTATGCACATACATGTATAAAATTAATACTTGTACAATTTGTGTTGTGGTGATATAAATTTACATATAACATACAGTTTTAGCATAACATACAGTGAGAATTTGCTTTCCTAGAATCTTTTTGTTTTCCTTAAATATTCTTGTATTGTGTAAAACAGTACAACATTATCAGATACTGACAATGTTGTATGCCGTAATGTTATTAGATCAGTGACTGATTGTGTGTTGCTGATGTGATACATTAGTATAGTTATGTGTGGTTAGGGATGAAAATGTATGTCTGATTTTGTATATATATATATATATATATATATATTGATATATATATATTGATATATCTACATCTACATACATACATACATATGATGGTGCTGGCTCAGAATACCACACACCCATCTTATTAATCCACAAATATATACATCTATTAATCTATTCTTTTGTTGTTTTTGTGTCTGGGGGAGTCATCAGTTGATGAAAGAGAGACCATCCACTTTTTGTACTTTTTGCCACCTGCTCTTCCCCCCCCCTCAGCCAACAAAACACTAAACTTTATACACCTTTATACAAACATCTGTATATGGTTATTATGTCTGTGTCTGTCTGCTAGAACAGTAGACCTTTTATCTGTGTCTCCCTACTAACTTGAGCACTTCACTTACCTATGACATTAAGAACAGGTACACTACTGGTACTTACATTCCAGTTGACAACAGCTCGTATTTGCCGAAACTTGAATGCAATCATGAAAAAGGCACAGAGGAAACTACACACTGACATCTTATCAGCCTAGAAAAGTAAAATTAGCTTCATTTCATTCACATATGAAAGTTATTTAGATAAATGTTCAACACTGACAGTGATATGAATGTTGTTTTTACTGAAAAATGTAACTAAATTGTAACAACTCAACTAGAGACTTTAAGAAGTAGTTTATGAAAAACTTTCAGAGAAATATATAAAAAGAGAATATAAATATTATTTACTCTAATTAACATATAATAATAATAATAACATTTCTATTCTTTTATTGTACCTAGTTTTCTAATGCACATTATAGCCTATTTTAATATCAGATGACTAACAAAAGACATCTTAAGTAAATTATATTAAATTAGTACACAACATATAATACTTTACCTCAACAAGATCCTCGGAGTCAAATGGACTTGACAGATAGAACATCTTCTCCGCAGTACGTATCACCATGTTAATAGTCCACCTGCAGTAAAGTAATGAGGTTTAGGTAAATTATTGTCATTTTGATCAAATTTACAGATCAGGTCTGTATCTTTTGAACTCAGTTGAGTGACCACGATATATGTCATTAATATGCTAATGCTATTTAACTATTTGTAATAATAATAATAATATATGATATTTATACAGTACTCTATTCAGTTCCTTTTAACTGTATTAAAACACTCACTTAACAAATACAAATAAATTGTGAAAAGGTAAAAAACTTGCAACAAATATAATATTTATAAAATATTTATGAACTATTTATTTATATATAAATTTAAACAAGTGATCATTATAGACACCAAAAATTACTGAAGTCATCATAAGCAAATTGAAAAATGTTCGTTTTAAGAAGTTTGTTAAAAAGTACAGATCATTGTCTTAGCAGCCTCGTTACTTCCAGGTGTATCATTCCATAATGTGGATGATGATTTATGTAAATTGGAGTTCTTGTATTGGAAATTGTCAGCAATGATTTTATTTCTGATGTGTAACACTAAATCTTCATATGAATGGTGTGTGTGTGTGTGTGTGTGTGTGTGTGTGTGTGTGTGTGTGTGTGTGTGTGTGTGTGTGTACACAGTAAGATGAAACAGGACTTGAACCCCAATCTAGAGGAGAGTAACATGTTGCATTCCCAACTGCACCATGAGAGTGTTCTGAATACACACTGAGAAGTCAGTAATTATTTCGGGTTAATTCAATGGTTGGCTGCCATCTAAAAAAAACTAATGGGGATTCTGGTGGCACAGTGGTTATAGCATTGTGCTGCAAACGTTCAGGTTGTGGGTTCGAATCAGACTTTTAACTCTGTTTGTGTGATGTTTCCCAAATCAGTCATCCCGAGACGATGTGTCCCAGATATAACTATAGCACTGAGGCTAGACAACTCAACAACTCAATTTTAATGTCTGCAAATCAATGTTTTCATTGATTCCCTGGAGCTCCAAGAGTGTGACAATGAAAACACATCAACTACAAGTTAGTCCGGGGATTAGATTCTTGAAGAAACTTAACTTTGTTCTTTACTTTGTCAGGTTTATTTCCTTTCAAGCACAAAAAGAAGACACTGTACTTTTTAATGGATTCAGTGATTTTAAAGAAAATAATATATAAAAGCCAGTATTAAATTTTATGAACTTTCTCACAACTTATGATACATGTATTAATAAATAAGGTTTCTAATCCTATTTATTAACTATTAATATCAGTGCAGGGCCTTTGAAATGGATACTGATTTTTGGGCCTTCAATGTGGGTAAAGATGTTTGGGCCTTTGACATGGATATTGATGTTTGGGCCTTTGATGTGGGTACTGATGTTTGGGCCTTTGATATGGGTACTGATGTTTGGGCCTTTGATGTTGGTAATGATGTTTGGGCCTTTGACATAGATACCGATGTTTGGGCCTTTGATGTTGGTAATGATGTTTGGGCTTTTGATGTGGATATACTGATGTTTGGACCTTTGATGTCTACAACTATTGGTTAGTTTGTTTAACCTTGGTCCTGATCACACCTGGGACATAATTGGCTGAAGGTTGACTCCTTCGAGGTGAAACATCCCACAAACACATGCCTGAGCTAGTTTTGAACCCACAACCTTTAGGATTACAATGCACTGCTTTAACTGCACTATTGGAGTGCCAATCTATTTCCGAGACAGCTTATTAAATTAATTCCTGGAGAAGCACAACTTTATTTTGGCAAATAAAACTCAAACCAGAATCAGATACTATCCGAGGTGATAACATATATGATGAGTCATTTTGGTAGATGAGTGATGAAGGTGATAGATGTTGTTTCAGTAATTAGGATTAACCTACATCATCATGATAATATATTATCATGTTCTGTATCTCCAGTCATCAGGGTTGATTATATTAACTATATCTACTGTTGCAACATTTGTGCATTTTGTATACTAGTTTAGTTGATTTTATCTCCCCAAAATACAGTTGTTCAAAACTTATGCCATACTCTTTTATTTGGGGCACAAACACATGTGCACACACACACACACACACACACAGAGACACGCACACACACACATGCACCCAGAGATAGAGAGAGAGAAAAGAAGGATGGTTTTCAAAGTTCTCAAAGTAAAATTAACCAATAATTAATATAAATACTGACAAAACTAGCAACCACAATGGTGAAGGTATTTCTTTCTCAAGCAATATCCCACCTAAATGACAACCTCATGATTAATACTTATCTGTTAGACACTGAACCCACAGCTTATACCCAATGATATATGAAATATATAAAAAATAAACAGACTGGTGACAACTTACATAATAATATTAATATAGATAGAACATTATAAAATGGAGATATCACATCACTGACCTGTCATTAAGGAACACTTCTGTGGTGAATGTGTTTGGTACAAATGAATTCAGTAAAGCACAGAGAACCCTGCTATCTACTAAATCATCATTGGTCTGAAATGATTACATCTTAATAAATGTTTGCATTTAATCAATTACGATATTAAATAGGATATTAACAAAAATAAAGTGAAAAGTAGCTTGAAGGATTAATAAAGATGCAAACTACGTTAAACGTTTTGTTATGAATGTTAAAAATCCTACCCACCGTCACATTGAGCCTTCTACCTTCATAGGTCATCTGGAAATAAATATGTCTAAGTCACTCAATGTAGTCGTACACAGATGTGACAGTATTTAGTCTGTATTTGAGGGACATAATTATAATTAAAAGAGTTGTTATAATGGCAAAAATACTAATGGGTTACTTTAGTTTATGTGATAATAATACAACCAGTTTTAAATTTGAATAACATGCACATGCACACACACACACACACACACACACACACACACGCACGCACGCACACACACACACCTACATTTTCAGAATGATATAATTTGCATTATATATGTGATCAAAGCTATCAGTGACACTAGTCAGGTCATAAAAAGAGAGAGACTAATAAATAATTCTTCCACATTTCGTCAACACCATCAACAAAAACTAGAACCAAGGAGTTGATTACTGAACTAAAACTAAATTCAAACATGCAATATACACTACTAGAGAACAAAGCTCATATCTTTTCATACAAACCGTAACTTAATTTATCCAAAGGAAAAGAAAAGCCATCCCATAATGCAATTGATTACAGAATGTGCATGTTTGTTATAAGAATGGTGAATTGGACGAAGGTGCATACTTTCAATTGTATGAGAGAAAGCCATGCTGGGAAGAGACAGTGTACTGACTAGATTTGGAAATTTGTCAGAAACTTCAACATGCAAGTTTCTAAAAATTTTACCATCACATATTTGTGTATTGTGCATAATAACTGTACTGAATTTATAAAAAAAGAATACAGAAAAAGTATAGAGAAATATTAATCCAAGTAACCATGTTCTGATGAATCCGGTCCAAAGGTATGCTGGTAAGGAAAATTATTTTAATATTACTTAATATAAAGTAGCAAACATATTGTACGTTTTCTATCTATGGATGGTTCAAATTTCTAATTTTATACAGGTAATATCTTGAGAGATGTTGAAATCAGATACCTTCAATTGAAAGTATTCAAATTTCAGATTGATGATAATATTCAGCATGCACATGTTCATAGTAAATATAGAGTTTTTCTGCACATAAAGTTATTTAAATTGTTATTTTACAATCTATACATTAAATCAAATGTCAAATGATTTAAGGAAATAACCGATCCGTATTGAAATTACATTATTGATTACATATTTTTCTAATATATTTAATTTACCTGTAGCTGTTTATTGACCATTTCCAATATACATTCCTCGGGAGTTGGGATATTCTTCTTACTGTCATGACCACTATCGGGTTGGTATTTAGGCTTGAACTTCTTCATATATTCAGATTTTGGGAAAGGGTCATAACCACCTGAAGTGTCTGTCTCTTCCTGTAGAAACATGTAGCAATGTATACACACACACACACACACACACATACACACACACACACACACACAATAAATTCAGTGGATGTGAGTATATATGACCATGTATACAAAAAAGTACTCATGAATAATTACAGAAGTTTTAAAATTCATATTTGAAAATTTTAAAGGTGTCATGTATTCACATTCACACTGCTCAAAATATCCATTCACCTTATATCTTAGTATAGCTAATTAGGAATCCTCGTACAGTTTGTGACTGTCATCATGATTATACTATACTCTTAATATATCTGATACACGTATAACATTCATGTTTTTGTATTTAGATAAAGTGTTAAGGTATTTAGGCTCATAAAAAAGGCGGATATTTTATCTGTATTTGGGGATGGAGAAATAGTTTTGGTGATCTCTAAAAGTAGTAAAGTAAAGGATAAAATGCCATACATATATACCTTAATCAGGGTTTAAATCCTGATATTAGAGATTGGTGATGTTAAGAGTTGTGCAATTTTGAAACAATATATATTATAAAATTTATATATATATATATAAAATATATATATATATATATATATAAAACTAAACCAACTTATGTATTTTATGATAAAACTGAAAGACGCATTACTTATGTATTTTTGTCAAACACTTGAGCCATCATTGGGTGCATATAAATGACAACACTGGCTCACATCACCAATACCTAAACATCTATAAAACCTACACCTCAAATAAGCTATACATACATAAACCTATACATACATAAACGTATACATACATAAACCTATACATACATAAACCTATACATACATAAACGCATACATACATAAACCTATACATACATAAACCTATACATACATAGACCTATACATACATAAACCTATACTTCCTAAATCTATGCTAACCTAAATCAATACAGATGTTTTTATACACACTGATACTATGTCGAGTTGGTGGATCCGAAACCATGAGTTATTGATATGTGACAGAAGTGTCACCCAACTGAGAAGTGAAAACACGTAGGTGATGCTTCACTTTGACACCACAGGTGGTGGTAAACAGCAATTTCCCATTGTTTACAGATATCAAACTACTTTTTCTTCTGTGTTTATGATAAACACTTTTACAAGACATTCTTCTAACAAAACTCACCTCCTCCTCCTCGTTGATCTTCTCTGTTATGATCGCTGAAGCTCCAAATCCCGACAACAAAGACTTCTTCGTTTTCACTTTCTTTTTCTTTACAGGTGGAGGCTCTGGTACCCACTGGAGAGAAGTGGAAAATAAATCCGGTTTAGATAATTAGCAAGAATTGGAAAAATAATTTACCAAAAATCAAACGATCTTTATAACCAAGAGGAAGAACAGAAATGATGATGATGATGATTTTTGTGCACATGGTAGGCTAAATGGGCCGTAGAACAGAAATGACTTCTGTTTTATTTATTATGTATTTCGATTTAATATCTATTTTATTTTCACTTCCAAAATATAAAATAATCAAACGTAACAAAAATGATCAAATGAATAATTGCAAGTACATGTAAATATAAGTGACGTTTCCAACCTCGATGGTGGCATGGTATATATACCATCAGGGTACAAATAATAATAATAATAATAATAAATACATTTCAGTTGTATGATAAATTGTTGTGAGTTGGTGAAACTCACATACAACAAATGCTTTGTATGATAATTCTATAATATTATCATGTGTGCATTTCTGTGGATTCACTAAAGAAGCATGAACTGGATTTCTGATTTTCAGAATGTTTACCAAAAAGAGCTAGAACATTAACAGCTGTCTGTTTAATGCCATCAAATGTGGCCTACCTTAAAGGGTACTTCTGTCAGCACCTGATCATCATCTGACATCAGATAGTCGGCTCTCTCCCAGACAAAGATAATATCATGACACACGAGTCTCCACAACAGCTTAAATATCTGCACAAAATATACAAATAAACAGATCACTGACATTCATAAAACATGGTAATCAAACGAGTGACTGGTAGCTTTGTTTATCATCAACATCGGTTGCACGTCGGAGAGACTTGATCTCTTAGACGAACGGAATTATTAAATTTGAGTTATTTAGCTTCAGCACTGGTTACACAGAAGGACACGTGGCTTTGTGGTGACTCCTTAGGGAAACATCCCACAAATATAGGTGTGGGTTGGAATCGAATCTACAACCTAGAGGTTTGCAGAGCACTGCACAAATTATTGTACCATCAACGTGTTCTGTGGAATGGGTTCTGTTCTTCATAATATATACTTATGGGAATATGGCAGTTAAGAGCTACCCTTAATTATTCTGCTATGTAGGAAAGATGGGCTGCTAAAGACAGGTGGTCTTCTTATATAGTATAGCTTCTCTCTGCTTAACATATGTTATCTACTAAACACTAGTGATGTGGTCTTTATATAATATGTTTTTCATACAACTTTTGCTGCTCATTTATGGAAATTTATGAAAGAGAAATAATTATGTAAATATATGTAATATCATATAAATGGTACACTATTATATCATCACTGATGTATAACTATATACAGTAGTTAGTGGAAATATTAGAGAGAGAGAGAGAGAGAGAGAGAGAGAGAGAGAGAGAGAGAGAGAGAGAGAGAGAGAGAGGAGAGCTTGTTACCTGTTCAGCACTTCTCATAGCAAACATTCTACAATCCACAAAAACATCATCTGGTAAGATGTTGCTGAAAAGTGACCAGATTAACGTTAACAACATCATCATCATCACAATCACTATCCAGGCTTCATTTATCCATAATTTGAAACTACAATCATCTTAAACAGTGACACAGTTCAGATATTTACCATTTCTTTAACTCATCAACTACCCACTCAACTCTTGTTATCTTCTGATTCTGAGTCAATCTGAAACAAATGTCACACACTAATAGATTAGTGACACATTAACAGATGTAATACAAAATAACAGATGTCACATGATCCAATATGTTACACAATAACAGATGATATAACAATAAAACAACACAAACTATTTACGACATGATTTTTTATATTATTATAGTTTCATTCAAACTTATGAGTTTTGGATTTTAAATAATTTTTGAAATATAGCTTCACGAATTCAGGCATAAATTAATCACTATTAATAGCAGGTGGTTATATATATATATATATATATATATATATATATATATATATATATTTACCTGTGATCATGCTGTTGATCATGAAACATGAACCAATATCATGCTATAATTAATGTTATAAAGCTATTCATTTATATTTAGACAACACAGATCATCCAATTAAATGTTAATACATCTGTTATCACTGTTGAAAGCATTAGAAAAACACAGTAAATATTTTTAGTTAATTATTATTTTAATACTTTATCTCTTGTTATGATACTTTGTATAGCTACATTTTAGTGTAACTTCCAATATGGCAGCATCTCTCAGTGGAGATATGTTGGTGATAATATTACATTAATAACACATTTTAGGTATAAATATTTCAGAAACTTCTATTTAGCAAATTAAAAGGCTTAAATATATTTGCTAAATAAAATGGCATTAACTAAAAACATAAGTTATTTGGTTGAGTGAAGTTCCAAAACTGATCCTGCTCTCAGTGTGTGATTTGTTTCGGTGTGCGATGTTTATTTGTGATGAGTTTTCACTGTAAGTTAAATAGTTATTCATAATTAATACAACACCCACCAGATCAAGCATGTATTAGCAGTGCTACCCGCTGACACTGATATCACAACAAGCATAACAACAGAGATAATTAGTTGTCAGAATAAGATGCATACTGTCGAGCTGTGATGGCACAGTTAGAGTGTAGGACTCATAACTGAAGGGTCATGGGTTCTAGGCTCCTGAACTGCAATGGTGTTACCTGATGACTGGGTCACTCAGTCAGAAATGACAACCTGATAGGATGTGATGGCATGTGCCTGAATAATGTTTTACACCTATAATGGCAGCATGTGTTGTATGCTCCCTTGAGAGTTGAGGTGTGTGCTGGATTGTTATAAGGTCTGAGTCAGGGATAATAATACTGTAAACTACCTTAGAGCAGCTATATAGCTGGCTAGGGTGCTATATAAATGCCATGTAGTATTACCATTATTTGACAAAGTAAATGCATCTGCATGAATACAAGATTACTATTCTGATGATGATGATCCAGCTTCCTACAGTTATCATACAAATTGATAAACATAAACAAGTACAATATAAAGAGGAAACTGTCAGATGTAAAATACGTACATTGAAGAGATTCACCTGATAAATAATGTACAACAAAACAACATCACTATAACAAGACATATGTTTACAGGGCATGACACTTACTCTTGAGATCCACTTGTCCTGTAGGACACGTGCTGCAAAGTTTTACTTGTCCCATCCGAAATTTACTTGTCCCAACAAACCTCTGCAATATCACCGAATTACGCGAAGCTACAATTTATTAGCAGCGTTGAATAAAGAATGGTGTTTTTGTTTGTTGTATATTTATTTGTGAAACACAAGCACATGGAGGTAAAGTGGATGTAAACACAAACCCACAGACTGAAACCTCTGTGACCAGGTGACAATAATGAGCCAACCACAATCAACTTTACGCTGGCTAAACAACCGCAGACATTGATAACGCATGCTGTGACTGGCCCACGCATTCGACACATGCAGTTGGTTTCAGTCTTTTTGCAAACTTCCGGATGGTGATCTGGGGAAAATGACACGTAAATTGGAATGTCAAGAAATGACGAATAAACAATCGTTTTCAATATGCTTCAGTTTACTTGTCCTGTCAGGCAAGTACTTGGGATGATCTACTTGTCCTGCATGCAAAACCACTTGTCCCAGACAAGCCTTAGTGTCCTGCCCTGGTTTAAGATGATGACTATATTCACATGTTATTAAATTTATAACAGGAACTGCCATTAAACTTACCCGTCACATGATTCTAATCTTTTTAGTTCCTTTCCTGTCAGACTGAGTAGGAGATATTTTAGATTAGTCCCAGTCAGAATATCCATCGTAACATTGTTCATCAGCTGGTTATATGGCCGGAGCCGAAAGTTCACCCAAGCAGTGAGTCCATGTATCCGAGTCTTGAGAGACATGATCAGTTCTCGTTATCTGATAGAAAGAACAGAAATATTAATTATTATTTACATGCAAGTAACAATGTTTCTTCATACATGATATCTATCTTGCCAAGGATATGGTTAAGAACAGGTTCAAACACTAACATCGCTCAACTTTCCTTTAAAACTATAAAGATGAACCACTTTTTGCAGCCTTTTACAATTAATACGTGGGCTCAAAAACTAAGATTTTGTCGACAATGTGAATGTTTATTCTACAGTAATTATTTTTTCATATATATATATATATATATATATATATATATATATATATATATATATATATATATATATTTAATATTTTTAACTCATAAACTTACTGTACACCTGAAGTCTAAACTGAAGGAGAAATCAAAACAATAGACCAAATATAATTAAAAGTAGTACTTTCAAAGACTACTCCTGATGACAACATATATGAGCTATGATTGATTAATTGATTAATTTTATTTGATATTGAGGACATATACAGTAAATACAGTGACATATAAATATTATAGTACACAATAATACATTAAATAAATATGATGGAGAACACAAAAAGTCAAAAGGCTTATTTCCATTGTAGTTCTTTCAAGTTTTGTGCCACTGTACCTAAGCAACGAGAGATATTCATGATGCGAATAATGCTGGAGACAATTTGATTAGTAGCATCACTCATGAAGTTGAGTTATCTACACTGGTAGCTTTAGTCCTGTCTTACAGATTTTATCCCCACCTTCAATTGACAAAGCAAAAGAGTACAACTTTACACCTTTATTCTGGTAAAATGCAAATATGTGATCTTTGCCAAAATTGAGCAAAGAATTTGGAAGTTTATTTGCAAGAGTTGAAGCTACAATTAGAAAACAAAATTGTAAAAAGTTTCTGCCACCGCTGATTTATCAAATGATATTATCTCTTCTATATCTAAGTCAATATTGCTGAGTTTAATTTTGGTATTTTCCTTGAACCTATATATAGGTCCTAGAGTTGTTTCTGTTTTCCTTAAAATAGTCCTCTTAATTTTTGCCTTGTCAATCTGAACTACCACATAATAGCTGTAATCTCTCGCAAACAATGCCCAAAGATTGATCATTAATTTTTTTTAAAGTTAATATGACATGAAAAGCCTTTTTATTTGATTTTCTTTTCTTTCATTTCATGATTTATTATCATGACACAAGGATTCCACACGAAAGTGTGAGCACTTCCAGTGTGGTCTCTTTTATTGAGTGGTTGTTCATATTTCCTCACTCACAGGAGATCAGTACGGAAAGAGGAGCAGAAATACTCCGAGGGTGGTAACTGCCAGAGTGAGAGTGTATTTAGTGTCCCTTTTAATTGATTCAGCGGAGACGGCAGCACACCATCTAACATGGTCAGCTACCCACGATGTTGTGAGCCGAGATATTAATCCCTGGAAAGGTTTCAACCTCTTGATGGGATCGAACCTGTGAAACCGTGGCACATACTGCACCGTGCTTAATCACTAGACCACCGAAGCTCGTTACTACCTTGCCATCTTTGGCTTATGTTGTGAGGCTTGTTGCCTTGTCGCTTTCTTGTCACTTTTGTAACCTTTAACTTTAACTATGTCACCATTAAACCATGGCTTATCATCGTATCAGTAAACAGTTAATTTAAAACGCCGTAACTAACTATTCAGTTGTATGAAATGAAAATAAATAAACAGAACATACCAATCAAAACTTGGTCAAAGATGGGACTTTCTTCTAATACTCGACGGCCATTTGTAAACAACTTTTCACCATTTCGTTTCTAGCGACGCTGGCGACCTCTGCCGAGTGATACGACATTACAATAAACTCGTGGTACTTATACAAGAGCGTAACTAAAATTTCTTATTGTGAATTACAGAAATGAAATATGTCACATGCACTGCGATATTTCCTAAATATATATATGCGATGTCTTTCTTCTTTTCGCACACGTATGACAAATGTCATTATGATACACGATTTTTTCCCTCCTCTGTTTGAAGTATCTAATCTAGGCCTCCAAAGTACCAAACATTGCCATCAAAATTCATATAATTTGTTAATCTCAGTGTATTCGCAGCTAGTTATTTAACTCCATGTAAATATTACAGCAGTGTCCAGCAATTAAGTGGTATCTCACAAACACACACACACAAAACATACACATGGTTATATAAATTTATTACTGTGGACTGTTACAATGAATAAATAACACCCGTTACACAGCACCACAGCAGAGTTGGCACAATGTCTGGGTATGCCATGTTTTTCTCGCAGAGCAAGAAAATTAAACTGTTAATACACTGCCATATATAGTATGGTTTACACAATGTTGTGCCTTCACCAACCGCTGATTGCTGAGGAAGACATAATAAAATAAAGGATGGCAAATGCTTTATTTAAACACAGCATCAACAATCGATATTTTATCAAAAGCCATTAAAACAGTATTTTCTTAATACATTTATCAAAACATGAGACATAAAATTACATATTCAAGATGTGTTTATACTCTTTCTCTCTCTCTCTCTCTCTCTCTCACACACAAATACAATTGAATGGTTTTAAACTGGAAGGGTTAACAGTTTTTGGTCAAAAAGAATTCATGATGGTTTTGCCAGGCACAGGTTTATTTTGCTATTCACAACAGATTCTATCCATCAAACTGATGACAACAACGAATACAAAAACGAACATATAAAACAACCAACCATATCTCAACACCATACAATGTCAGTAGTCACCGACATCCAGAATGTACCGTGTTGAAGTCTTGATATCAACGATCAGGTCAATATCAGTGATAATCCATAGTTATGGCTGAGTAATGAATGAGGGATTAATCATTAACAAACAAGCACCATCCAAACAGAAACATCGAACTGGAAGATGGCAGACTGTTCAAACATACAGCGCTGTATTGTCACAACTGACGAGATAACATAACACATTTATGGACTAGAATATTACAATAAATACACAAGGTGACCAAGATGAATCATGATTTATGTGGACAAGCGATTCAACCTGAACAACATCTCCCGCACATCATTTATGTCATTATCATCGGGCCGAGAGAATGTCATAAAACATATTCTGATCTGGATCCTAATTACTTCAATTTTTTTAATGTGTCTGGAACCCATTATTGCACATAATAATTGATTGGGATTAAAACCATAGCCATGTAATTTGATGTACTGTGACATTTTTTAACATTCAGTGACTTTAAAACTCGAATTAAAATTTTGATGTGTGTAGTAATTTTAGTGATGTGTCTATATCATTGATGTTTGACAAATCGCTTCATGACGATGGTCAAGTGATTTGTTTATCTTATTCACTAGTGAAATGAACTGTAATTGAGGAATGAATGCAACTCATAACTCTAACTCAATTTACTTAGAAGCTATAATGGCAGTATTAATTTTGAGGATAAATTAATTAATTGAAATTGCAAAATGCTAAAAAATCATACAACTGAAACTGACGTAAACCCGATGTGCCCAATCTCTGGATACGGTAAAAGAAACAAGATGAAGTGCTAATTAGTGATACAGCAGGTCCTGTATGTGGTAAAAGTGAATGCAGCAACATTACACAGACTACACAAAACGTGTATTTTCATCAAGGGTTTCAATGAGTTAGTGCATCTGAAGACCAGCATCAGTGTTCGTATTCCAATTCAGCAGCTGAGCTGCTGGCATCCGTTGAGTGGCTGTAGATGTCAGTAGCGCAGCGCCTCAGTCCTGGCGTTACTTCACGCTTTAAGTCTATATAGTTGTCCCAAGAGAGGTCATTGACATTCAGGTCCGGGGCAGGACCCTGCGGATCGTCCAGTGCAAAAATCTCGGTCACCTTGATTACATTTGGATTGCTCTCTTCTGTGTAATGATAGGCCAGCACTGCATCCATCTGCTTGGTGATGTGCAGGTAATTATCGAATGTGTCATAAGCAATCAGACTGTCTGGAATGATGCTTGATGTGACATGGAAGCTGCCACGACGGCTCCTCGATGGCTTCGGCTCGGCATCTTCGCTGTGGTGGTGGTGGTGATGGTGGGGCTGCGGTTCATCCTCGATGGCGTGGTGATGCATATTGTCTACGCAGTGCATCATTGACTTCTGTTCGGTGTGGAAGTCAACAGAGAACCCAACATTAAGGTTTCGCCTCGGCTCATTGCTGCTGTGGCGTCGACGCTGACATGATGGGCTGCTTGGACGATTGGCATTTTGCTGACTGTTCTCGGTAATGGCCAACTGGCAGCTAAACCTGACAAAAAAATAAAAAAATGGGGTTAATTCTGCTTGTCAAGGGAGGGTCATCATGTGCAAAATTTGCATATCACACACACACGTTATGTCCAATTAAATCACTAAACAAATTATTTTAGCCAGAGGTCAAATTAACAGACCAAATCGTGACAATTTGATTAATCAGTAAGATATCTAATTATCTATCAAGACCGAAGATGGTCACTTTAAAGCAGTCATGATAATTTGTCTATCCATTTGACTATAATGAAATCATACTCTGTCTAGGGAGGCCTTTTACATGCAGAATTTGGTCATATTAAAAACACACACACACACATAAAGCGGATTAGCGGGTCCCCACAGGCTGAGGAATAGCCCAGAAATATATAGGTCTACACATGTGTAGATGTGTGGAAATGTACGCTTTTGTATGCTTAAATTGAAATATGTATTGATTAACAGAGATATAGGTTTTTAAAAGATGTATAGGTGAGGATGTTCTGAGCCAGTAACACCATTTTATATATATATATATATATCCTAAAACACACACACAATATGTACAATGTACAAACAAATCACTAAATATGTTAATTTAGCCAGGCATCAATTAACAGACCAAATCAGTACAGTCTGATGAATCATAAAATATTTCTGAATATCAGTCTTACTAAACACCGAATCTAAACAAGAACCATTCGTCTTATGACCTCCCCCCTTACAAGGGGGTGTTTGACCTCAAGATGACCATTTTCAACGGTTGTGATAATTTTGACATCTGGCTTTAAACAAATCACACCAACGGCACACAAAAACATTGACAACCAAGTCTGATCCATGTGTAAACAGCCGTTAATTTGGTGCCCACTTTAAAAATCGGAAAGCTCGTCTCGGACATGCCGCCAATCAGAGAGCTGACGAGAGATGACCGAAGCTCAAAAGAGACGAATATTAAGAAAAACTGCTGAATAACATGACTTCACACCTGGCACTGTACTTTTGTCTGCCTCGTTGTACTGACTCGTATAAGTCTTGAAGCAGAATGATCAACTCCTGAACAAACCACTGCATGTCACTCGGTAAATATGGTGCCCAGTCAATGAACCTAAGGAGACAAGATAAATATTTATATAAATATATTTATTTATACCTGTTACTCTGATCACAGTCAACAATAGGTAAATAGTCTACCAGAAATTAAAACCAACTATTTTTATTAATTTTAGACACGAGTAGCATGGTTTTATTACATGAATGTGAGCATTGCTCACAGATATTCTTGGGCCATGATTTCCTTCCTTGATATTTGATAATACTGATTTTATTTCATGTTCAACTTCTTAATAAATTCCTTTAATTTAGCAGACTGGTTCTTAAACAATGTATTATGTTTAACAACTGTGATACAGATCCTATCTTTTATTGGCGTAAAGGAGAACATTTCTTATCTGAGCTTTATTAACTAATACTAAAATGTTTCTTGTGAGTAGCTACTTACTTCTTTGCTAGTACCATAGCTAAGTCAATTGGCAGCAGCCACGGTGCCGTCATCAACGACAATACTTTATATGCTCTCATCTTATAGACAGGGGCCAAGACGCCGCCATTAGCGGAATCTATTCCCGCTTGCAGTGCTAAAAGGAGGTAAATGTCGAATCAAACAGGATCAATTCACGTATTTTAGTAAAAAGCTTGGAGTCTGTAAAATTATCTCCTTAATTTGCGATGTATGCATATCAAACTTAAAACCGAGATATAACAACTAAAGAATATATGACACTAAGGGGCAGTGACATTCATTGTATTGCATTCTTTATTCAATTCACATCAACAGAATTTTGGAGAAGCTTCACAAACAAACATCACTTTAGATGCTGATATCAAACTAACAAACAACGGATGTATATGTGCACCACCCCCCCACAAACAAACACAGATATTTTGCCTGATAATATTAAGATGTCAACATTATTTTATTTTAATCATCCAATTATGACACTACTGGGTATTTTGTGTTTGGACATATTTACTAATTACCTACCAGAGACAACAGGATGTGGTAAACTGTCCGTCAGCGCTTTGTTCTGATGATGTTGGCATTCCTCACAATAGTCATTGTCGCAGCTGAAGTCAGACTCAGATTCGGACTCGTCATCGACCTGGAAATTCAGTGCCATCTTTTCCATCGAGTCCGAGTCCATTTCGATGTTTACTATTGGTCTTTGCTGGACGCATGAACCGTCATCCTGATCTTGCTTGTCCTCGACTGGAGTGATTGCCGATTCAATGCGCAGATGACGTGCACAACTAATTAAGTCTAAAAAGTGGAAATAGACACAAAGTAATTCTAAAGTTTAACTTTTAATCTGGAATTGCATGTTACTGTGTGTTTCTTAGAAAGACACCAATATAAGGACAGATAGGTATATATCTGTAGCAAAAGAGAGAGGGGCTTTGTTGTGAGACATCAGCCGGAATGAATTACCATTTTTTTGTAGGAATTTAAGGGCATCATCAAATCCCTGTTGGCACATGGAGCTGAGTTGTTCAGGACTCGGTGGAAACAATGCATGTGACAGCCGATAGAGATTGCTGCTGTTCACCTGGATGCTCGTGTTTGCCAGATAGATGTGGAGGAAGCTTGATGAGTTGTCATTTGGACAGATGTCACTCTCGCCAGCAAACGGAGACACTGTGATCGTATAATCATCTAGAATTGGAATGTTGTCGCTGAGGCCACCATCCACATAACGCTATTCAGGTAAAAATACATAAACAGCACAGGTCAGGCATATTAAACAGCAAACATCATGAATATCAACATTTTCATAAATGATTTATATAACTACACACTACTGATCTGAATATTAAGCTAAAATAATTTATGAACTCATGAAATAACTACCAATACTAGCTATTTCACTGGTAAACAAAAGATATTTAATGTAGCCAAAACAACCACATGATCTTGTTGACATAAAATCTGCCCCAACAGTCAATTAACATTGCACAACCTTTTAATATCTGTAAATGTGCATCAGTATTTGTCATGTTTGCATAAATCCTGCTGCTTTTACTTTTAGAACAAAAACATCAACTAAGCCCAACAATAATAGCAACAGTTTATAATAGTTTGGCACTGAGTCAACTAGCCTGGGTTAGAGTAAGGACAGCCAAAAACAAATATCTGATTGCTTATCTTAAAGCTAAATTTATTAGGTGACCAATGGGTCTCACTAATTGTTAATGATGTTAGACACGAATAAACTAGTATGTTTCACTGTAACACTTCTCATACAGAAATTGGGTGAGTCAATATGTATGTTGACCTGTTTATCGAATGACCTAAGCAGCTGTTATCACTAAAAGATTTGTCCTGATTGTGTGATTTGACCTGAATAATACACATGATTTGTCATATTATTAGATGGCTAATTAAGAATGGCAAAGCTTATTTTCAGTTCTATATTCTTGTCTGCACACAGACACACTTATTTATAATATCACTAAGTTGTGCTCTCTCTCTCTCTCTCTCTCTCTCTCTATATATATATATATATATATACAAAAGGGAAATATTTCCTTTTAATTTCAAATATATTTCATCCATCTCCAAACAAATTAATAAATAACATTTTTCCTCAGATAAAATCCAGAAATTGATTTGTGATAGTTTGTGATATACTTTTAACTATTCAGTCAAGGCAATAGATGGTAATAAAGAATCTCTTTTTGTATCAATATTCTAACTTTCAATGTTCTATTCAAATGCACCGAGTACAGATTGACATATAAAATAGGTCAATAGTACACTGATGACATATACACTTAACCCAGGACACTCAGCAGCCAGGAGTCCCATTGAATAAACACATTAACATAAATGTGTATCAGAGAATAAGATCACACGTCACGTTTTATCAAAAACAATTTATAAGACAAAGACATGACAGAGTGATGAATCATCATTCCGAGGCAGGAATTTTTTTATTGTTAGCAAATTAAACAAATATCACTTACGATGCCTTTATATTTTGGTGGAATCACACCTGAGTAGAATGGCACAAAGGCACTGCAGTTCAAGGCCTGAAATGCAGAAAGGTCAAAATTCAGCTAAGGGACACGGCATCACATGACATTTGGTCACTTACAGATACTTGTCTATTATTAATTGGGTCAAATGAATTCACAGAAGCTAGATGATAAGCGTAAAATCACACACACACGTACGCACACACACCTCTATAAGATCTTCTCTGCTGTCAAATTGTGACACCAAAACATTCTTGCGGTCTGAGACTCTTGTCAATGACACATGAAGTCTCCCTGAGCAGATTTCGTGAGCATTATCTGGCAGGAATCGCTGTAGACCTTCCTTCAGGTGGTGAACTATGTTAAAGCTCGGATGTAATGGACCGAGGGCTCTAGCTCTGGCCTTGAGAGCCACATCCAACACATAATTTGTGGATTCACCTGAAATATAAACAAAAACAGAATTAACATTGTTGGTTATGTCTTTGCTACATAACCAACAATGTTAATATAGAAACTTCATGGCTTGTTATATTACTGAATTATTGTAAACCAAGCACTCTACATACACAGTTCCTATATCACTAGTTATCCATCAGTCAACCTTATATCACATACAGAAAGAAATATTGATCCAATAGTTCATAGAAATACTAAGAAATATTACTAGCTGCTATGAAATGCTCATACATAAAATTATTAGAATCCACATTCACAGATCCATTTCTTTTGTAAATTATAAAATTATTTCATAATCCAAATTCAGCAATAAATGACTATTTACTGACTCATTTATACCACACCACCTCCCCCCTCTATGGATCTAACTCATTTACATCCAACCACATTCTCTCTGTATGGATCTATAGAGTTTGGTGTCCTTACCAACTCATTTATGGACAACTGAATCAGTGGAACACTGTAAAAATAATAATAGCCAGTTTGTGGATTTGAACTCAGAACATAACAATTTAGAGTCCATACAAAAAATTGCTAAATGGGTGTAGACTGAATGCCAAACTGATTGCCATTTCTGCCATAAGTGAGAAGATAAGACTTATTTGTCAAATTTAACCAAATGACACCTGAAAAAGTAAACAAGACCCTATTATAGTTGACATCAGCTTTCTAAGTTGAAGAGCTACTGAACTGATGTGTGTTACAAAAAATATAAAGATGATTTAATATTAATATTAGGGGGCCAACCATCCAAGAATACATTATAATCTTATGCCAGTTATCGTGACATCATTTTCAATTAACACACATCTCAATTTAACAATAAACCAAAATTATTATGATTATCAGAATGACGTCACAATAGAAGTGGTGAAATGGCTTACTCCAAAGGACCTGAAAGGTTGAGGCTGTTGTGGGTGATTCATTAAATCTAAATTATTATTTATTATGACGACTGATGGCCATTACAGATTACTGACAATAAATAATTCTTGAAATGTATTACACTTTATGGCACAGTCATTATAACAACACATGAAGAAATCTCACTTAGCATACACAATAATATTTGTCTACCAAACAACTGACAATAAGTACCAACTGATTGTATGAAATCAGCAAACAGTCATAGCCATTGTAAACAAACAAGGACCGGTTTGCTGCTAAGGACAGATGCACCGAATGACCCTGATACGAGACTGCATTGTTAGCATCCTTGATTTAAAAAAAAAACTAAAAAACTAGCACAACATAGTTGGCCTGTCATACTCATAGTGGTCACTTCACTGTTACTACGATAAAGAATCTCTGTGTGTGTGACAGTTAGCCATCATCACATAAAGGTAGATTGCTTGCTTTGTCTTCAAAGTTAGGGTCACAGAGAAACAAACAGAGCTAACCTTACAGTGCATAAACATTACCATTAAAAATCGGCATATTTGTCAGTGAGTGCGTGTGTGCGCGCGCATAAAATCTCGTTGATGCTAAAACAAATTGGACGCGCGCTCACTTCTGGACTTAAGCCAACTGCACTTAACCGTAACAGCTGGTGACTAGGATCAGTTCCTGAATCAGATCTGGACCATCTGGTCAGTAGCACTGGGAAAGGGGGTCAGCCGAGGTCGGGAAAAACGAACTGACCCAGATGCAAAACAGAGCAGGATCCAGGACGCGATCGTCACAAAACAGAAAGAAAACACAACGTCCACCGCCGGATCAAAAACATCCCGCCAAACGAGACCAAGACATCAACACCACTTTGGTCTACATCTGGTGACCGCCGTGACGGTCCATTGTGGGTCAAATGATATTTACATAACACACACGTCTAGGTGCAGCAGTACATCGGCCAATAGCATTATCATGCCACCAATAAGTTACCCGGATGACCTTGTGTTGTGAGGACACTGATACCTGTAGGCCGTAACCAGCGATTGAGTCACGCAGGTTAAAACCAAGGGAGGTGTGATCGCTAAGTGTGCTGCCCTGAGAGGTGCAACCGATGAATGTGACTCTACTACTGCCCTTCCCAAGGGCACGGTCCAGTGGCTCAGTTAGCACGAAGGAAAACAAAACATACCAGATATAGGTAGTGTGATGAACGACCTAGCCTTTGTCCTAGTTTTCAGACTAGGTCATAGCCATATAGTGGTACACAGTGGCCAGTTATAGATGCTAATGATGTGGCCGACACGTTCCTTGTGTCATTCAAAGGTCACAACGGATTTATCAACTGGGCATATTTTTAAATAGAAAACATACACACACAAATCTAATCGTCCCAGCATTTTAAATATGCTTGTGGGATTTCAAATTCTAATAAACCTCCATGAAAATGGACACAGTTCTATATGTGATTCATAACAAGCACACAAACCCTAGAATTAAAACACACATAATTTGACACAAACATGTACAAATTCATACCTTTATAGGTAGATATTATCTTTAATTAACCAGTGTTATATTATTACTGGGCTTTATTACTGGGCATTACAGTCAGGACACTGTGCCAGTGTGTTCTTGGTAACTGTTCAGGCCATAAAGCTCCCTCTTTTATTAACAATATAGTTACATAATAAAAACAACATTAACTAGATTAATATTATTGAATAACAAGTTGCATTTATTTGAGCTAAGTAAACATTGTAAACTGTTCTCAGGATCTTGATTGTTGAGAAAGGGAAGAACATACATTAATTCATGCTCCTATACAATGGGTCACCTCATAATTGAGTGGACATCTTCAGCAGATATGACAATGAAAATATATTTCCATAACTGAAAATGTTGCTAATAAATGTTATCACTTTATAATGTTCTTCTTGAACATTTACCATGAAAATATATAGCATCTGCTACACATTTAGAAAATGAATCCATATTCACCCCAGAGCTGTATATTGTTGTATTTCAAGTCATACTGACACATATTTATATATTAGGAAGTGATTAGTTCTCTGGTTTGCCTCAAGAACTAAGCTGGATTAACAACATTATTTCTCTGGCTGGTGCCAATGAATAGGTAGAGCATTTTCAGCTTATTTATCTCAGAATGAGTGACGAAACATAGGCATGTAACCCGTTGATTCAAAACCCTTATCAATTTCAGAGGTTTCTGGGGTAGTGCTCTACCAAGTGTTCTACGAAAGCCACATAATTAATTGCCAGAAGAGTAATGTGTAATTTAATATAATTACTTGGTTCTATGCAGTTGGTATGATTAAAGAACTTTTTATGTGAAAATTATTGTATAATTTTGAACTCTATGAATATGATTGAGTACTATATAGGAAAATACACATGTATTTATGTATATATGAATTTAAAACTCAATAAAATTATGATTGTTCATTAAATGGCACAGAACGAAGGCTCCGAGCTTTAAATAAAAAAGTACTGTATGGCTTCCAAATATTCATGTCTGTCAGAATGGATCATCTGTCTTCCAAAACCACCACTGAACATATAGCAAAAATCCAGATCTAGTGGATGTTCATGCTAAAAGAAATCATTCTTGAGTTCAGCCAGATAATCCGCGATTATAGTGGCATGGAAAAAGTGGATAAAATTATTCTTAATGCTCTAGCATCATGGATAAAATAATACAATTTGTTGTTATTTCGACATAAAACAAATTCCATCATAGTTATCCGGCTGATGGAAAATTAAGAACAATTTTAACCATATTTCAATCTCCACGTTAGGAAATAATATCAGCCTTTATATTATCTACTTTCCATTGAATTTTACTATTATTTCTATTTTAAGATCATAAGTCATAGCCACAAGTCTGAATTTGTGTCCTTACAGGTAGATCTAACAGATATAACAATGATAAAACAGCTAAAGAACTATAGATCTACTATAAAACTCTGATCATTATGATTACCATCATCATGAATAGGATCACATCTTAGACCAAATGAATGATCAAAATATACAACGCACAGACACAGTGAGTGGCCTAAATAATTACCTGTTACTAGATCTCGCCACAACTGTTTAGCAATATTAAAATACTAGATCGGTCTAATTATAATAATAATAGACACACTATTAATATTAATAAATTATAGCTAAGCCTAAGGCTCGGAAACCAGCATTAAGTCTAAGACAAGCGACTTTAAATTTAATCAAATCGTGTGCAAGATCTAGTCTAGAAATCGGTGAAAACCAGACCAACACACACACTGTGGTGGCAGGTCTACATGCTACAAAATTACTGGTGAATATAGTTAAACAGCCTGTTATTATTTTAATCCAGTACATACCTAATCCAACCCCCGTCAGTAAGGCACATGCAGCTAAGGCTCCGGCACTAGCACCAGATATTTTTTCAGTTGACACATGGCTGGCATATCTTCTGAAACAGCTACACACCCCAACATGATAGATACCAAGAAACCCGCAACCAGCAAACGACAGGTTCATGTTGCTCCTCGAACTGACTCCTGCGTCCCTCATTTCGCCGTCAGACACCATAAATATTGGGGTTTGTAAATGAACGATTCCTTAAAGTTTATCTGTGCGTAATTAATTGGTTTTCGATTAGCCACACACCATCCAAATGTTTCCTTAAACACGGCTTGTTGGCACAATTCTGGTCTTGTTATTGTTTTGCACGTTAACTTTAGGAACGGCGTCGTCGACGTGAACGGCCTCTGATTGGTTAAAATCTAAGGCAACAGCGCCAATGTTAGGAAACAATTTGGATATAAGGGCCACGCCTCCAAGCTTAGCCAATCACCATCCGGGAAAATAAGGCCACAGCGATTCCTCAGCACGTCATTACGTTTCAAGGACGGGTAATTGCACCTAGTTTGACCTAGTTTGCTACGCGGCGACCTATTAAACTCAGCGCTCATTTAGAAAAATAGTGTAGGTTTATCAGGTTTATGTCGGGTTATCCCCGAAACATTGGACGTAGGTCCTTTTATTAGTGAAATGATCGGACGTCATCGATTATGATGGTCATCGTGCGCATTTCTTATCGTCATGCACCACGTGATGTTGAGGATGATATATGAGCGATAATGAGTGATAGTTTACTATCATATTATATCTATGCTGATGAGTTACTTGATAAAATAATAAACACAACTTGGATCCGAATATTTCCTGTGATCCTTGGAACAATTGTTGACGAAATTTGTATAGTGACTAAATTGAGTATGGGTTTTAAAACGGGGATGGTAGAACCAGTCCACGTCTCGTGAGTTGATGTTTGTTCCAACCTGCTCACTACTGTGTCAGACTCTCTGCGGCAGGTATATTTTTGGCATTATCTTTGCGCACGCACGGTGCTAGAAATTCCGATTTAACTATCTTTGACACACTGCCGGAGAAGGTATTAGATCTACATACTGTAGCCTAGGTTTGGCACCGACTGCCAGATATGGTAATAAGTGACACAGACTCTATCTCTGGTGCTAATGTTACGCACCATCTTGACAACTGGGGTCATTTCGAAACTGGATCACCCCGTTTCGCAACCGATGTGGTATTAAGATTGCCTGCCCATTTCACAACTGTGTGGGAACGAAATGTTTCGCTGTTATTTCTCCATTTTCTGTATTATTGGCCACTTATCTAACAAAATTACATGTTGTGGTGAAAATTAAATGGAATATAACTAATAGAAACTTTTTTGACAACTTCAAATAAACAGGCCAATAACACAGAAACTACATGTAGATATGAAATCATTCCTAGCTGAAAACCTTAAATTATTTGAACATTTTAAAACAGCCCATTTTGAAATGGCTCCTTGTGCTTCGAAAATGACATAATGTTATTTATTTGAGCCGTAATAACGAATTTACACATGACTGTCAGTTATTGTGTTTTTAAGAACTTTATATATACATATATAAATGCATACAAAGACGAGCGAAAATAATAAATTAATATTTTTACTAACTGGTACACAATCAAGTGGTTGTGAAACGGGTTTCCCATCTTACAACCTCAAGGCTGGCGATGCGGTTACAAAACAGGAAGGTCTTGTTTTAAATCAGGCACGGTTGTGAAATGGGTCAGTATACTAATATGATTTAAAAAGTAATAATTCAGTACAATTAGATCTAAATATACTATATTATAGCAATATATTTGAATATTTCTTCATTCTTTAAACACTCTATTCACTTTGTGATTGAATTGTTAACTATCACAATTAACAGTCATGATTACTTTTATAACAGTTGAGTCTATTTGCAGGCTTTAATTGCCCATTAGGTATGCATATGAAAGCAGATGTGTTCCTCCTGGTAACTGTATTCCAGTATGATATGACATTACTTTTTAATTGGTTATTTGCGAGTCTTCTGCCTCTACTAGTGCTATATGTGAAAGACACTTCAGAGTAATATTTTAGGCATACAACATCACATTAAATTTGGTGTGACTTTCAGTAACACATTGTTTTCCTATTTGATGACTGTCACAAATAAGTATTTGCAAAATTCTGCATAAATTTGTCACTTTTAACATATCGAAAGATGTCTGTCTCCAGGTGCTATTTATATACCAGGATTGGCAGGTTTAATCCACCTCTGGATTAAACCCGGGTTGGGCTGAACTGTGTTAAACATGGGTT
This sequence comes from Paralvinella palmiformis, assembly GCA_025642065.1. NCBI lineage: Eukaryota > Metazoa > Annelida > Polychaeta > Terebellida > Alvinellidae > Paralvinella > Paralvinella palmiformis. The sequence goes on along the minus strand of JAODUP010000192.1, from coordinate 338,745 downwards.
AAACTCATTTTTAGGCATAATTCACAATGGTTGAGAGACAGTGAGATTATATTTCAACCCTTGTTTGTATTTCGGGGAGTGTCCCCAGGCTGTCGTTTGGTCAGCACAGCCTGATTCAATCGTCATGTCCCCCCTCCTCATATCCCTTTGGTTGTACTGAAGCCACATACGAAATTAACCAGTTGCCAAATAATTTTAACAGATATCTTGATCCCCTGCTATATGGAGGATTAAGTGAAGCTGTTGGCAGTGTATGGTAAAACACAGTTGTATGCAAACACAGTAGCCAAAATAAAAGGCAGTGTACATTTTAATTGTTTCTGGACATCGATTTGTTGAATAGATCAATTAACCTCCTAGTCCTGGGCTTCAGAAGCAAATTTAAAAGACCAATTATAGAACAGATCAAGTGTTTTACCATAACATCTTGCACATTTATTATAGTGTAATAGTGTCTAATTGTTTCCACCAAAAACATAATACTTTATATATTGGATTATGTTGATTGGTGCAAATTGTCAGGATCTTTATAACATTTAAAAAATGTATCCCATTCTAACAATAATTTTTCATGTGTATCTAAGTCTAGGTACAAATGTGTTAATCAATATATTGTATTCTGATAAAAGCTAGTTTAACCTGTGTTAAACTAGTAAAACCCTGTTTAACCCGGATTAAACTAGTAAAACTGAGGTTTAACCCATCATGCTGGGCTAAACCAGTTTAACTCAAATAAATTAAAATGTATTTAAATACAAATATTTTTCTCTGGGTCAAATACAAATACATTCATTTGTAAATGTATTTAAATACAAATACTTTTGGATGTATTTCAAATATAAATAATTTCCAATTGAAAAGAACAAATTCATTGTTTTTCCTTTGCTTTTTATTCTGATACACACGTTACATAACATCAGAGCATCAACTAGATTTGTCAAAGCAGTTTATGAATTTTTTGTTGATTACACCTGATTTACTCACAAGATGTTTCATATTATCCTTTGATTTCTTCTAATTATACTACATAATATTGAGGATTATCTCCCTTTGATTGACGAGGAAGCCATCAGAAGTCATTACATAAAATATATCATTAATTGCAATTCCTTATGATCACAGGGAGAGGACAATTCCTTCATTGTTGTGTGTGTACAATTCAGTGATCAGATTATTTCCTGAAACAAATCATGTTGGTAACAAAATATTCAGATCAAAACATGAAATAATTTTAGAAAAGTATTTTAATGTATTTGAAAAATCAAATACTTTTCTTTATGGTAAGCTCAAATACTAGAAAAAAGTATTTAAATCTTTACAAATACAAATCTATTTGACCCCATAACTGATATACCCAGGGTTTATCCACATGTGCTTACTGCTTAGGCATACTGGCGAGTATTACACCAGTAATTCACAGAATGTACCTACATATCAGGAACTATAGCTTCTTCATTAATTTAATTATTGCTTGATAATAATATTCCTTGTATAATTTTTTTTATTTTTGCTGGAAAATAGACTGAAACTTCAGCTGGTATTTATTATTTATTAAAATTTTTGGACAAATATTGATATATTAATAGTTATTGCTATTGGTATGGATCCAGATGTGCTTTGCAGGTGCTGTAGCCCTGGCACCTCCTTTGTGCATGTGCATTAAGAACAAACTTTATTCCACTTGACTCCAACAAACAGCAGGATAAATATTATCTTGCTATAGGTCTGACACTGACTGACCATAATAATTGATTATATATCTAAACACAAATATAGTTTATTGAATGTATTTAGACATAATTGCAGCCATATATTTAAATTTTTTATGGCTTTAATTGTTCCATAACACCCTAGTTTATAGCAATGCACTGATCTTTCAAGAATGCATGAAATGAGATCACAGCATAAATTTATAATTAATACAGGAATTTGTTTTAAATGTTAGATTAATAAATCTTTTATTCACCGTTCTTTAGGTTGAAGGTGAACATATTATTGTCATGATTTCTATTCCCATAATTGTGTGATTTATTTATTATTTGAGAAAGTTAGTAGTTTAAAAATGTATTGAATTAAAAAAATTATTGTGTTGCATTCAGATTCCAGATGTCTCTTTGTATCAATTTTCAGTTTGTTGGAGCATATAAATATTTTAAAATTGAAATGACTAGTTTATTAATATGCCCCAAATACAGTTATAATAACATATATTTGATACAAAGACTTAAGTGGCTGCATTAAAATATAATAATAATTGTATTTTATGTGGCACCTTAATCAATTTCAGTTGCTCTAAGGCACTTTTTGCATTAAAAGCAGAATTAAAACGTTCTGGTTTTGATACATAAATACACTGGTTTATATAGGTATTTTAAATATGCTAATTTAAATAAGTTGGTTTTAAGAACCTTACAAAATATTTGTTTACTTACTACAAGTTAATCATGACCAGGCCACTTATTCCACAGCCTAGGAGCTGATACTCAGAAAGATTTCTCCCTACATTCCCGCTCTCAAAGGTGAAGAAGACTTGTGCGGCAGGAGTCTTACTGGCTTATGATTAATTTGGTGTCTTATGTGTTCCATTGTAATAATTATTGAGAAATTTGAAGTGTTTGGACTGAAGTCTTACATACCTCATCAATCCTTGTGTGCTTTCCAATATAAGCTCTAATTTTCATAGACATGGAAGAATTTGTATAACTGGATCCTACCTGGATAGGAAGATTCTCAGTTTTCTTCACATGCTGTTTGGATGAGAAAATAATGAAATCAGTTTGATCCTTGTTCAACTTTGACATGTTGCTGTTCATGAAAAATACTTGTCTGCAGTACAAGCTTCAATAGCGGATGTAATATTATCTCATTTTATGATTTATCATATGGCTTTAAAGTCGTGTATGCCAAAGTATCATCTGTATAACAATGATATTTAATGTTATGCCATTTAGTAATTTCACCAACTGCTTTAGTATAGGTAGAGTAATTTTTGGGTCCTAAAATGCATCCCTGTGGTGCATCAAAATTAAGACGTGCATCTGGTGATGTTACATATCTGTGACTGAAACACAGTGAGTTCTGTTGGTGAGGTGCGACTTTACTGAGGCTAAAGTCCTTTCTTTGATGCTAAACAGCTCAGTAGTATTTGATAATCGTTTACCTCAATTGGTGCATAATTAATGCAGTCATGTATCCTTAGTCAAGAGCCCCACCAAATGTCACTGTGCCCTTTCAAGAGAGCAGTTTCTGTTGAGTGACCCTCTACTATAAGTAGACCGATAGCTGTCACGGATGTTGTTGTACTCTAAGTGCTTTTCTTTACACCTTGCTACTACCATTTCAGTATGTTTGCAGATAAAGGGAAGGTCAGATATTGGGTGATAATTCTTCATATCTTCCTTATCCTGTTTAGTCCTCTTGAATGGCAGTGACTCGTTTCAAACACAATAGCATCACTGAATCACTTATTGACCTATTGATAATGGCTGTTATCTGTGGCAGATCTTGATCCACACATTGCTTTATAAGCCAAGTAGGCAGTAGATCCAAGTCACATGACTTGTTTGGAGAATTTGTTATTATCTCCTTGTTCTCAACCTCAGAAGCCGGGCAAAATATTTCAAGCATCTTCTCGTTAAACACAATAATCGCATTCATGGCAATATTATAGCTATTATTTGGAGAATCAGAAATGTTATTATGTGACTTTTTTTAGCAGATCTAACCTTATAGGAGTACCAAGGAGCTTTGGTTATCAGTATATTTATTTTTAAACATAAAGGAGCATGCAAATTAATGCTACTTTAGAGACCTTTGTTATAGGCTTTTGGTTTTACCAGCTCATCATCTGGGATTTGAAATAACTGTAATTAAGTGTAAATCCTCCATAATTTCTAGAATATTCATGCTATAAATACTTTCTGAACATGGTCTTCTTTCATATGCAACCAGGCTTACATTACACAATTCATTCATTTGCCAAATCCAATTCTAACCATTCAAAATCTCTTTACATACTATTGAGATAAGAGGGGAATGATAAATTAATAATAAATCATACTTACATTTTAAAAAGAAGTGCTTTCCTGTTTTTTTCATGTTTACATATTTTACAAGGATACTAATTATAGTTTTGAAGATAATATATATTTGCTATGCTGCATACCATTTTTGGTCATTCACAAGGTTTTGTAATCTAATTGTATTATCTGTGATCAGGGTTGGGTTTATGACAGTCGTAAACCTGTTTATGACATGACATTGTTATAAACCTGTCGTAAATACCTTTATGACGTCGTAAACTGTTGTAAACCTTTTTATTCACTATATTTTGTGATTTCAATTTTTTTTAATCCATTTTGGTTAGAACTAGTTGTGGATTATCATTATATCAGAATTAGTATAATTATATATTACAAACATGAATGTAAAATAATATTTTATGTTGGTCTCTCTTACATTTTTTACAATTCAGTAATAACAGAAATAATTTGTAGATCTATTTTATTCAGTAACCATAACAGACTCTCACATCTTTCACACATGTACAGTTGAATCAGTCCATTTGATATGTCAATTATCAATAATTCAGAGTCCTTACAAAAGTTTGGCAGTTTAAAATTTAATATGAAAGCTATAAGATGGATTAATGGAATCAGAGTAGCAGACAGACATTGGGTCAATTCTTTTCTGTCAGTTACAATTCTCGTCAATTCCACATCAAATTTATCAATTACAGTTGTATCAATTCTAATTACATTTTTTTACTTACTACTTTTTACCATAAGTAGATTCTCCGAGTACCTAATTGGAATACCTACTCTGAGAGTTTATATTCCAAGTAGGATTGTCATGGAAGAAATATTTCTGAATGAAAAAATTAAATGAGAAATTAATTTGTGGATTTAATTATTTTGTGAAGTCTCTGTCAATGCATTGTCAGCAACAGATAAACATCGGCACCAACCCAAGAGGACAGTGTCTTGTCGCTCAATTAATGAATAGTTCTATTAAATTAATACTGTCCCCTAAGCTCTAGAAACAAATGGCAGACTAATCAAGCCATTTGATTTTCACTACAAACAATACCAGTGTATGATTACCATAGTCTAATAATCAGACCCTAACTTATTGTATAATAAATTTACTTTTAATATCACAATATTAACATATTAATAATTTAAGCCATTCTAAAAACTACTTTTCAGGTATATCTTGGAAAATACGTCACAAATTTGTTAATATTTATATTAAAAAATATATGCTTTTGACAGTTTATGACGCAATCATGTCATAAACTGTCATAAACCTGTTTATGACATGAAATCATAAACCCTGGATTAATGCATGATTTTTGACATTGTGTCATAAACTTGCCAACCCTGTCTGTTATAATTATTGATGATTAATTTTTGCTGTATGAATGTTTTTGTTCTGTATGCTAATGTGGAATGGGGCTCAATTGAAGTAAAATGCTACTTATTTCATATATTATGTGGTTAAAGGAAGTATTAGTGCTTTAATGTGTTTGTGTATATGTCAGTTTCTAATGTCATATTTAGCCATAAATATTTTCATTGAGAGTCCCAGTTTTTATCTAGTACATTATAAGTCTACCCAAGGGTAAAGGGCGCCTCTGTGATCTAGTTGGTAGTGCATTGGACCACAGATCACTACCACCTGAGTTCAAATCTCAGCATGGGCATATCTGAAGGGAGTTTCATCTTTGACTTCGCTTCCTTACCTTCGGAGGTCGCTTGGCCCAATTAGCCTACCATGTGCACAAAATTGGCCATAAAACATCAATCATATATATATATATATATATATATATATATATAGTCTCAAATAACAGAATTGCTTGTGAGACAATGCCATAATTTAGTTGATTGAGGGTTCAGATAATTGATCTAGTAGCCAGGAATAAATAGTTTGACAGTTAAGCTATCAGGATATGGTGATGCCAGACAGAAAACGAGCTGTCATCATCTTGTCCTAAATGTTCTAAACTAAATTGTTATTTAACTGTCATTAGTCAACTCTCATTATTCAACTGTCATTAGTCAACCTTAATTAGTCAACTGTCATTAGTCAACTGTCATTAGTCAACTGTCATTAGTCAACTGTCATTAGTCAAAGTGCTGTCATAGATATATATCTTCTTTAACAAGATAGAAGTTCATGATAATGATATATGACATGCACACTCAGGGGTGCCACCATGGTCTAGCGGTAGTGTGTTAGACCACATCACTACCACCCATGTTTGAATCTCGACATGGGCATATCTGAATGTTGTTTCATCTTTGATGTCGCTTCATTAACTTTGGAGGTCGCTCGGCCGATTTAACCTACCGTGTGCACAAAAGTGGCTGTAAAGCATCAATCATCATCATGCTCACTCGTACAGACACACACAGTATTGTTACTTCAGTTTTAGTTTAGTCTTTCAGCTGTTTCTATATGTAAGCTTAGTGTACATCTCACAAGGTTGTCACAAATTCGGTTGGAGACTGTGTGATATGCCAACAATGTATAGAAGGGCCAAACTTTCTATTGTAGTTCAGTACTAGCTGTGACATGGGACCAGTCAGACTTTTGTTCTTGTCAATTATATGGATTGGATTGTTGATCTGTTCCCACCTAGAATGAAGCTGAGGTCAACATATGTGGGGTCAAAACATGTTTATGTATTGGTTTCTTTTGAACGGCAGTAAATATCTGTTTGTAAACATTTATCAGCTTAACTTTGAACTACAGTAATTTGCTGTTTACTGCGAGGTGTGGTGGTAAATAGTACATTTTATATGTGATTTCTACTTCCTGTTTTTCCACTTCTCTTTGTGGCAACATATTTGTCACATACAAAAATTGATTATCTGTGTCCCATGGGCTGATGAGTATAAGGTTTATGGATATTTTGGTGTTGACACACTGAGCAAAACACACAAACACACACAGGCCCCTGCTGACTGATGTTAGTTTTCAGAATGATATTTGTTTGTAACAATAAAAAGGATACATATCTAAAGTGATATATATATATATATATATATATATATATATTTCAGTTAATGTGTATATAATAATATATGCATATTACCTGATTATACAGATTAACTGTAATATATATATATATATATATATATCGCCCAGTGTACAGATAATTGCATGTCACTTCACATGTAAAACTATATATATTGTACTTCATCTTTTATGACATTTAGTTTTAATAGATAAATAAGTGGAAAGCTTGTAAACCACATTCTAATTGTTTTATTTATTTACTATTTTTTAATGTAAAATAATAGTCTTTGTGGTCATCATGCTGCATAATTTATAATAAATCTGTGTGCAGCCGTAAAAATGGGATAAATTGTTATAATATAATTATTATATGGTTGTTGTTATTTGTTGCAGAAATTTAACGTATGATTGATTATTAATTATGGATGGAACAGAAGAAGAAAATAACACTGAAAATAGAACGGGTTCAAATCAAGGTGAAAAATCAGAACACGAATCCTTAGAAGCAGACTGTGAAGTGGTTGCGAATAACCATGACCAACCTTCAGGTGATCATATTGTGCACAAATCTGGTAGAAGTCAGGATGCAAACGTGGAAAAATCACCTGCCGCTGAGAATTCCTGTGATGTAATTGTTCTGGATTCAGATGAGGAGAGATATACTAATCCAGAACCCCCGAAGGAGCTCATGTCAAATGAAGTGTTTCATGCCGACATGATAGGAGACACGATGTTTAGTAAACACTGGCTTTTTACTACATTAATGAACCTGATAAAGGTATTAACTTGATTTATTATGTTGTTATGCTCACAATATTTTTGTCTGTTTTCATTGTCACTTTATAATAATATTGTGATGAGTAACATATGGTTAAAAGTGATTTTTTTATGAATTATCATACATAAATCCAGCTGGGCATCATGGCCTATTTATATATGAAATGTGAACAAAACAGGTGTGAATTAAAGGAGTAAATATAGTTGATAAATGAAATATTAATAGTCAGAAAAGCAATATCTTTACTGCACACTGTAAGTTTCATGTTTAAGATATTTTGAGTCAGTTTATTATTTTCCTTTTGAATTCTTTGTCTGCCCCAGAATTTTTTATCAAAACTTGTGTGACAAACAATGATACAGGACCTTGATTTTCCCAACAACAGCATACAAAAATCCCCAATTGAAAATCAAACTTATTTAAGAAATAAACGTGTTAGGTGATATTTAATTAATAATGTGGTGTAACAATGTCCTGTTTGATTAACCCTTTTCACAGTCTATTCATATTTAAGGAATTGTCAAGGAAGTTGTGATGTAAAACTGGAACTTATGAGCATCTGACAGTTATATTTATAATAGTGGCCATATAGCCTATGTATCCACCATAATTTCAAGCTCTCTCTCTCTCTCTCTCTCTCTCTATATATATATATATATATATATATATAATGTCCACACAAATATAATTTTTTTTCGCTATTTAGGCAGTAGACCAGGAAGAAAATGCGAAAGCAGAAGGACAGATGAGTGAACGTGGCATGGACCTTGATGATGCACTTCAGGATGAGCTGTGTAAACTTTGGGATATGTCAATGAACCCTGTTAGTATAATTACTTGATAAATCTGACCTAAGTTTATGCCAGATTACAAAATAAATTTGTCATTGTCCACATATTACCGTCTTCATTTAGCACAGCAGTTAGAGAATTGCACTGCAAAGCTCCAGGTTGTGGGTTCGAATCTGGCTCATACCCGTGTTTGCAGGATGTTTCTCTAGAGAGACCAACCAACCAATTGTGTCATACATTTTAAATAGTTTTATTAAAAATAGTTTATCATGAGAAATAGCTAAATTCTTCTTTTACAGCATTGTATAGTTGAATCTCAGCTTGTGTTGTATAACTGTTAAGTGATAACAATTATCTAAATATAAACTCTGTGGAACACGTCTCAGCCTATTTAGCCTACCATGTGCACAAAAGCGGCCGTAAAACATCAATCATCAGTCTGTGGAAAACGTATACTCATTTACATCGTGTTTTGGTGACATTTTTAGGCTGTTGTCAACCTGCTGATGGAGTTCAAAGCAATTGATTTATTAGCCGGAGTTATCTCCAAGTCAAAGGCACCAAGAGCAACTGTATGTATATTTGTGTGTCTTCTTCAGTTTCATTTATATGATGTGTTTAGTTATTGTGTCCCATAATAATATTTTTATATTTAATTTATAGCATTATATTACAAAATGTATTATTTCCAAGTACAGTCTGTGTTTTGATGTATACACATAGATTTATGTTTGAGATATACATTTTGGTAGGTTTTTGGAATGATTTTGGTGTAACATTGGTATATTATATTGTGATAAAATGTGATATAATTTCTAGGAGATATGTGTTGGCATCCTTGGTAACATGGCTTGTACAGAAGTTGGTTGTAAGGCAGTTTCTGATAATAAAGGTCTCAGGTAATGTCTCTGGTTGAGTAATAGTTTTCTCATTTTCATGTACTCTCTGTCTGATATAAAGATCTTTATTTGTTTTATTTGTCTGTGGGCAGTATGGCATGTCTTGTTTGATGGTACACCGTAGAATGTATTATAACGAGCTGAGTAAAAGTTTAAAAAAATGTTGATGAAACATCATCCAGTCTTTTTCTCTGCCCATATCTGGGGCGCCTCCATTGTCTAGCAGTAGCGTGTTGGATCTAGTTTGTAGTGCATTGGACCACAGATCACTACCACCCATGTTCAAATCTCGGCATGATGATATCTGAAGGTTGTTTCATCTTTGACTTTGCTTCATTACCTTTGCAGGTCACTCGGCCCATTTAGCTGACCATGTGCACAAAAGTAGTCATAAAACAACAATCATTATTTCACCTAGTATTCTCCATCGCAGAATCCCCAAATTTGGGGTCCATATTATCTCCAAAACTCAGCTATTTTGCATCACACAAAAAAGGGGGTCCAAACTGTATCTGGATTTAAGTCCTGACTGCTGTTGTTACAGCTGTGGAAGGTCTCCATAGGTTATGGTATAATCAGTCACAGATGGTTACTTAGCAGCTGTATAGCAGGAAGTGGAATATTGCCTAAATGGCAGTGTGGTACATCACCCTGATGGTGATTGCGTGAGTGTACAGTTGTCAGTGTTTAAACAAGACACATTTATCCTTAGATCTTTCTATATGATAGAGTACTGTATACAAATTACTGTCACCTTATTAAAAATATATTTCTTATAATTAGAAAATTATCAAAGATCTTGTTGTCATGAACTATTTCAGTGTTTTATTGGTAAATTTATTTAATTGTTTATGCTGTTTATTTGCAAGAGCATTATTGTATAATCAAAAATATTTAAGTCTCATTTGTTTGTTATCCATTAAATTGCAGCAGCATCTTGTGAGGTTTTCTATTGGATGGTCTCACATTGAACTGATTATTAATCTATCCTATTTGTCACTCATTTACAGTTGTTTGTTAGATGACATTATCATTTGTCGTTGACAGAACGCTGATGTTTTTGTTGTTGGAGTCTCCAGATGGGATGACTTTAGTGGAGGTGACGCGTCTTATCTATACGTGTCTATCTTCCGATTCTGTCTATCATTTGTGGATAACATCTCTGAGGGAGAATCCGTCTGTCTACAACAGTCTCGTGTTCATTCTGTGCAGTTCAACAAACAGTAAGACCCTCAAGAAGATGACCTCTTTATCTTAACTTATGACAATGCTTTCTTAGATTAGTTGCAAATCTAGATTAGTGTATCAAATATTCCATATTATTTTCAGATATCTATTTAATTTTTTTATCTGAAAGATGGCAGAAAATGTGTTTAAAAGTAATATTCTTCTGACATCATTGTGCAATCTATTTTATGCAAAGTATTTTTTCAATATGATCACTCGCAAGTATTTGCTTGGCTGTTATATTTCAGATAATTCTGTGAAATTCACAGAATATTCAGCAGCTGAACAAATATCTAACATACATAATCAGTCATTCGTGATGATTGAAATGCTTCCCACTTTTGAATCTAGAAGCTAACTATTCTATTTTTTCAGGTGATCTTCTGTTGCATGCTTCTGAATTAATAGACAAAATTATGGACACCGAAGACAACTTGCTGATACAATGGAGTACATCTGATATGGTACAGGGTGTGCTTGAAGCAATTAAACAGTGTAGGTGTGTATATGGGGTCTGTACAGGCAGTAATGTAAATAGTCAGTTGTTTGTGTGTTTTGGTGATGTATTTACCTTGTATGTAGTAAGTCTATGGCCATTCTCATAAGGAACCAAAACACCATGTAACAGTACAGTCTATATTATATTGAATCGGCTAAGTAATGATTATAAAGCTCACTGACCACTGAGGCTGCTTTCTTTGATATGCGTAAACAATGCTTGTGTATATGAGAGATTATCTTTTGCCTCAGTTTCGGTTGCTCAAGTGATGAAATGTACAGAATCTGGCATCTCTTTTATGCTTAATGACTTTGGAATGGAATTATATTTAGTTTAAAAAGAAAAGTAGAAAAAGATACATTTTAAGGTAGTCTGGAATTGACAAAACAGGTTCGTCACAATTATGGCACAAATGGTGATTTTGTCATTTTTCTGTAGGTCACAATTTACCTGTGATAGAGAATTTTAATAATTTTACGCAATTTTGATTTAATGTCCATTCTATTTCAGTTCCAGCAAAGATGCCTTAGATGCTTATCTTCATATACTGCAGCTGATCTCTACCTGTGATCCAGGTGTAGAAGCTATAGGTAAATAAGTATTATGTTGTATTGTGATCCCTTGTTATGGTCCTTATTGAATAATATATGGTTGCATTAATCATATAGTTAGACCAAGGACTACAAATCATAGGCTCCATGGCTTAAGCTAAATGGTTGAGTTCTAGGAAAATTATTAGATGAAACATCCTGCAGACACAGGCTACACTGGGATTCAATCTATGCTATTAAAGTGTTGTCTTCATGATTTAGAAAGTTTAAGGTGATAGGTTTCTCAAATGTATGTATTTGTATTTACAGTCAAATCTCGTCATAAGAGTCTCTAGATATTCACATATCTAGACATATATGTATAGTAATGGTTATTACCTTATGTTAATTGGTCCCTTTAACTGAATATTCATCTTATAGTTGTGTTGGTAATTTCTGGTGTCTTTGTTGTTGGATTGTTCCATTACAATAGAAGGTACAAGTTTTGGTTAGCCTGCTATTAATTGTCTATCCTTTCTTAATGGGCTGATAACGCAACCTGTTTTAGATTGAAAGTGTTGTTTTTAGTGTAGTTATTTCATATAAAGATCTATACAATTTCTTTACACAATGCTACCTCAGTTATGGAAAGGTCTGGTAAAATGTTATAATGGAAGTCATTTAAAAAGTCTTGGAAAATTTAAATTATTCAAATGCATGAAAAGTGCTCAGAAAATTCCAATGAAAAATCTTTGCTATGGCAATCTTCCAGTTATTTTATTTTAATGTAACATAGAAAGAAGTTGATTGGAATCAAATCTACATTGGATGTAATACTTTGGGATCTAAATTTGGGATGTAACTTTTGAAAATGGCTCATGAACATAACAAATGGTAATTCTGGAAAACCCAGTTTTCTCATGGAGTGATGGAATTTGTCTGTGAGAGTTCTTTGGGAACACGTTTTATGTGTTCATGTATACTTCTGATGTAATAGATATCATGGTGCAGCAGTAAATGATGAATCTAGAGTTGTTTCTTGAGTACTGAAACTGCAGATGTACAGAATTCACTTGGACTAAAAATGGAAATTTTGTTAGTGTGCTTAGAGGCTCATCCACAGCTCAGGTTAATTGATATCCATGTTTGAGATGAATGAGAAGGTAGAAGTTGGCAAGTTAATTGTAGTATAGTTCTGATAAACAGTTAAGCATTTTTAATCACTGCCTACCAATGACTCTTGCATATGACACATTGAAGGAACAGTTCACTCTCAGATAATATGATTTAAATGTGTATTGCTTATAAACATAATTTCCACTTTTGCTCTGTTTGTCTTCCAGGTGTTCACAGTACAAGTATCTGTGATTTAACCCTCCAGTACCTTATACAGCTGTGTGCCGAGGATATTCTTGTTATTGAAGGACAAGAGAATTCTGTTGGATGTGTTCTCTGCGTCCTTACGACGGCCTTCACTGCCCTTGAAGACAAGAGTAAACTAGTTGTTAGTGGTATGTCTGTATGCCCACTAGATGTAGTGGATTTTGTTTCTCATGAAATTGCCAAATATTTGGAAGAACTTCATATCCATAAATCTGATTTGAAACAATTCTACATATACCATAATTCTGGCTGCATTTGAATCTGACTCACATCTGTGTTTGTGCACTGTCACCACTTTCTGGTTTGTTTTAACATATTTCAGTTTACTTAAATTCAGATTGTCCCTGTACATAGAACTTTTTGGTGTTTATATTATTTACATAAGAGGTACATTTGACTTTTGTTAATGTTGCACTTATTTAACATAATAAAACCATTCAGTTTTTGCTTGCTGCTTATAGATGTAGCATGTGTGTATGGATTGTTTTCTTGTAGATTTCCAGTTGATGAGGTGCCTTTTGAAGATCCTGAGCTGTGTTTATTCCAAAGTACGAGAGCTCACTCCTGACATCAGGAAACGTGCCAGATCAGACTCCATCAGTGAAAGGTCATGCTTGAGGTCAGACTCCGTAAATGAAAGCGACCACTCTCATCGTCTGTCGCAATATGATGGCAAGCCAAATCCACAACCAGCTGAAGACAAACAGCAAGAAGAAAAGGATAACTTGTTGCATCCGGATTCAGGATCAGCCATTGAAGTCGGAGAGACGTCTCAGACAGGAAATAAAGATGATGTAGAGAGACAGGAAGCCGTCTGTGATGCTGCTACCATTGAGATGCTTTATGAAGTGATACAGAACATACTGACTGATGTTGTGTTAGTACTTTGTGAGGTAAGCAACCGTAGATGATCATTATGGAAGGTGATTTGCATTCTGCTTCAGAAGGGGATTTGTGTAAGACTCATATACCACCAGCATCATTAATAATACCTATTTCATCTCCTTTTATCTGACCATTAAACATCAACCTGTTGTTGAATGCATCAGTATTTCTTTTTGTATTAAATCAAGCCCTCAGTTTGAATTTCAATAGGTTACAATCAAAGTAACAAATTGGCATATTCGTTATAGGAATATATTCATAATTTATAAATCAGTTAATATCTTGATTATTATAAAATCAATGTGTAATCTCAGATTGTTCAGTCAACTGTGTTTTTAAGTGCTAGAATCTTTCTTAAAATTATATGATATTTGACTTCAATGCAACATATATAACTTTGTAAAGTAGGTTTATACTGGTACATGATTTCCTGATGAGTTTAAATCTGTTCTTAACAGCATCTTGGTCAGTTTCTCTTTTGTGTAGATTAATTTTTAAGATTTATTGTCTGGAGCTGTTAAATAGTGTTTACCAGTGAAAGCATTTAGTCAAATCTGTTATCATTTTATCGAATACTTGAGTCTTGATGTCTACACAATTATTCCAAAATAGAAAAGATTTCATTAATATTGAATATGTGTGAGCAATTAGAATATATTTGTACATTTTATGGGTGGTGATGAGTGTGTAGGATACTGGTACCTCATTTTATTGGGTCTTATAATATTTTGATAATTGTTTGACTAAAATCAGATGTGATGATGACCTGTATGTGCTTACACTTGTATTCTTGATTTAAACTGAATATTGTTCCTTGTTGGTGTATCATTGGCTGAACCCGGGGAAGTTCCGTGGCTGAAAGTTACTGATATTGTAACCATAAAACATAAATATGTAAGAGTAATGATGAAGCACATGCCACCAAAAATTAAAATATCTGCCAATAACTCAACGTACTCTTAATTTCTTATTGGGTTACAACACATCCGAATGGCTTATAATAGTAAAGACATTTAATTAAATCTACGTTATTGTTATATAAGCCGAGGTTTGATGCCTAGGGAGTGAATGAGTATTTACAATAAGGACACCTTATACACCTAGAGAAAGTTTACTTCCATTTTACTTTATGTTGGCACCATGTAAATGTATGGCTGCATTCTGCTTGAGGTGAATTTATAAGCAATCTATATTAAGTTTTATCACCAGAACTCATTATAATTCTGCAATGTGATTTCTGGGATAATTACATGATGATTCGTGATTGGATTCTTTTGGCACCATTTTTTTTAACTACCTTGTTGTCTGGAGTAGGAGCACTATTTCATTTGCTCTCCATTAAGAGGTTTAAAGTTTTGAAATATTCCAATTACAAATCGATGGATGGTGTTGATGCCAATTTCTTGGACTACACCAACCTAAATTTTGGAATCCATGCTGTACGGTGTTGTGTTTTCAGATATCTTGTCTTATTACAGTAACGTTTTAAAATTTTATAGGAGGATGAGATTTCACCATCAACTGAACCAGAGAAGCCAGATAATTCAAAGGAAGCAAATGCAACCGAAAAGACCCCATCATCAAGCGACCAGTCAGCAAACACTGAAAAGCCACACGACTACGTTCCCAAAACATTGACCTATTTAAATGAACTCTGTGTTAGACAAAGATTACGAATCCTTGTTTACACATTGGACGAAGTACTGCAGGACACAGAGGTCGACTGCTGTGGTAGGCTTCGTCAGATGGCACAAAAGTATGGATTGTCTCGACTAGATAAGATAGTTGAAGAGTACAATGCAGGATAATTACGTGAATCCGAATTCCAGCAGGGCTCATGGTTTGTTTGCATCTTAGCTGAATAATGATGCTATTTTATCACCATTTATGTCATATAGCTGATTAAGAGCATACATGAAAAGCAGCAGCGACTGTTGAGACATCCTGATGCATCTGTGGTGAATTAATCTGGCTTCAGCAATCATGATATTCATCAGATGGACAATAACATTTCATGTTGTCTTTATTTACTAAGACTGATCAAATGATAGGCAGCTACTTACATACCAGTACCATGTTATTTAGAAATGCATATCTTATACGAGTGGTTTCAAAATGATTGTTATCACATTGTTATGATGGAGTGCATGTTCTGCGTCTTAGTTTTCACAGTAACACTACATACATATATATATATATATATATATATATTGAATGAGTCATTTAAAATAAACTTACATCTCAACTTTATTGATAATATTTGTTTCATTGCTTCAGATGCGATTAAATCCACACTCGAATTTGCAGTTTTATACAATATATCATCTAAATAGGGAAAAACATCCTGTAATATATATCACTTTACTGAGAGTTTCTTTTAATCAACTTAACTTACATGACACATCAAAAGCAGCAAATAGAGAGACAAGTTAGTCACGCAAAGCCGCAGACATACATCCCCTCAAATCATCATTTATCTAAATCAGTTTATATCATTGGAGAAAAACAATATCACATAAGTTGAAGGGTAAACAAATTTAATTTTTTTATTTTGGGGGAGTGTTTTGTTCATTAGATTTGAAACTGGTCAAATCTGGAGCGAGTGAGTAAGCAGTTTGTTTGGCCTCAATACTGGTCACATCTGGAACATATGGCCAAGAAGTCACCTGTCTGGAAAGGTACCTCGAGTCAATATGAACTCGAACCAGGAATTTTGTAGCATAGTGCCCTAACCACTACGCTATTGAAACACTCCAGATAACATTTGCTGTTGGATCTTAGCAATGTAGCCTGATTTTCCTTGTCAAATATATATCCCACACATTAATTTCTCATCCAACAATTCATTAATTATGTCAAATTCGTTTTTCTTTAAACATATAAAACATACCAAATAGTTAACAATAATAACAATTAGCAAACTTCATATTATAACTGTATGTGGGAGTTATTATTCTGACATTCACAATATGGATTTTGGCCTTCTACAGTCAAATAATGGTGGGATTGAATATCCAGAAATTGTTACACATCTTGCAAACAAAATATGTGCTCTAAGATGGTTATTAATTTATTATTTACTTTGGTCAACTTGGGCTTCATTTCCTGGCGTAAGTAAAATATGAAAGATGTGCCCACATTATAGACGTCTAACATGTGCAGTTCTAGGCACCTATAAATGTATTTTACAGTCAAAATCACAAACCAACTCTATTCTGATAGTCATTATTGTACAATGTATTAAAACACATTTCAGAATTCTCTCAATAACTGGATACTTGAACATCTCTGTGATCTCTTGTCCATCAGAAAATGCCCAGTCAGGTATTATTACAAGTGCCTTGGTATGGGCTTGAATTATATTGCATTTGTGTATAGAGTGTAGCCAGAACCGAAATTAGAAGAGATTATAAGTTCTTAAGACTAGTCTGAGGAGGGGATATCAATCCTTCAACTTTTCCATGCACACACACACACACGCATGCAAATAGATAAGACCAATATTACTCTCGCTTTTAAAGTAACTCCATCTAAAGCCAAGAAATGGCAAAAAAGGTAGGAAATGTGATATTTTTCCTAACAATACCCACTTTCAAACAGAGATTACTCTTTTTGGTGGAGAACAGAACATTTAAACTTCAAATAAGTATGTGAGACGAATTTGAAGAATATTAAATGTGTACAGATACTGATTTGGAACAACAGATGCACTCTGACATACCTTGGGGACACTACAATAATAATAATAATAGTATCCTGTAATATGTAATATATTTTCTATATCGTATGCAAATGGAACTTTATATTACACAGCTTCCTAGTATATATAATTTATGGTTTGGTATCCTCACATAGATTACAGTCTGATAAAATAGTCATTTAATGGTTAAAAACCCATTGTTATCCCGAAGTTTAATTGCTCAACAGGCAGCTGTTGGTGTTAACTTTAATCATCTTAGGCAATTAATAATAATCATTACAAAACAAGCAGCAATAAAAATGTTGCCAAACTCTTGCCTCAGTTTTAAACCCCAACTTAATTTGGATATTGCCATATTTAGCAGTGTGGAAAACCTGGAAAACCAATTTCACACACAAATCCATATTACATATATCAACAATGCTTCCTAAAACATGTGACCTATACTTTTTTATGATTGGTACAATTTCCTCATTTAATAGATAAATTAAAATCCATATATAGACAACAAAATTAATTTGAATAAAGGTAATGTTTACAACAACAATTTACTTTAGCTATTGTTGAAATTTTGGGTACAGACATTATTTTTGCATATTACTTCAGCAGCTGTGTATATGATATAAACGCACATCATTCAAGCCTGTGACATACAGGCACAAATGGTTCTTCAATGGTCTTCAATACGATCCAGATTATTAAGCCGAGGCACCACCGCTGCCATCGGGTGCCACACCCTGAGACTTCAGATACTCCGAGTACTTCTTCTCCTGGGCCTCGTATAGTTTCCTCAGCTTCTTCAATTGTGACTTAGTCAGATCCTTTCCTTCGGCATCATGGGTCGGAATACCCTAAACCAAGAAATAAACGACAGAGAAGCATTGTATGACGACAGAAACAGTGTGTGCTTATAAGAATAGTAGAATTGTACAGTAATACAACAAAACAAGCTTAAACATATAAAAGGCATTTATAATTAGTAATTTTTCTAACCTATATTTTTTTTTATTGCTAACAATTTGATGTAAATAGATATTGATCAATGGCACCATGATTGTGAGTGTGTGATGTAACATACCTTGTCATCAAATTGTGAGTATTGAGGTGGATCGGTCTTGAAGAGCTCAGATGGAGGTATTTTGCGTTGTGCATCTCTTGTCGCCTAAATAGAGAAAGAAAAATGTGAACTAAGTTACTAAGATTAATCAAATGTACATTACTCCCAGATTGTGTGTATGTAAACAAGTGAGTTTGGAGTCACAACTCACTGATTTAGTGAGGAACTATAAAGGATTAACACACACATGCACACACAAATACACATACACAGACTGATGAGTAGGCCAGACATATATATATATATATATATATATATATATATATATATATATCGATATATGGAGGTGTAGAACATTTTATATTTAGATTGATGTATGTATAGTTTTATTTATATTTATGGAGGTAGAGGTCTCGAAGGATGTTTAGAGATGTTCATGTTCTGTGCCTGTGTCACTATATATGTATCCTAAAACAAACATCAATAGACACACACACACACACACACACACACCTGCACGCAGAAAGAGGGTTATACTGTAAATTGTAAAACCTTATCTCTATTCAAAGGTTTTACAAGGCAACCCCCATCACCCTATATTAATTAGTCTATAATTACAGTTAAAGGTTAATTGTCTGATTCACTACAGAGATACATTCAGCATTATTATTTATCTTTTATGGGCTCCAATATTAGTCAACAACAACAACAACAACAACAACAACAATGATGGCTTTCAATCCATTGTTAAATATATAAATATTAACAGCTTTATGCAGTTTGTATTATTATTATTATTATTACCATCATCTATTGTTATTATACATAATCATCAGAAGGGATACAATATTTTATTGAATTGTTTCTGATATTGTGTATTATATATTGGAAATTGGTTGTCATTTTTTAAATTATGAATTTGTCAGTATGCTATATGGTCAGTGTTATATTGTATATGGTCAGTGTTATATTGTATATGGTCAGTGTTATATTGTATATGGTCAGTGTTATATTGTATATGGTCAGTGTTATATTGTATATGGTCAGTGTTATATTGTATATGGTCAGTGTTATATTGTATATGGTCAGTGTTATATTGTATATGGTCAGTGTTATATTGTATCTGACTGTATTTAATATATTAATAACATCTGTAAATATGATGATGCTGGTGAATGTAGTTTGACTCTGAATTATTAATATTTTACTATTTTTATAACAATGTACTAGACAGAGGGTGGATTATGACCAAACATTAATATATTGTTAATATGCTTGCTAAATGTTTACATTTTAAATTAACCCCAGCAATGTTTATTTAAAGGGTCGTACAGAATTACACAACTCACCGATGGGAAAAATCATTTTCAATTCCTGTAATACGTAGATCTCTATTTACAAGAATCTACAACTTCCTGCATCGGAATGACCATCAAAATGGATACAATTTTCTTTTAATCAATGTCTATATTTTGATATGAACCAAGATGCCAGAAGAATTTGAACATTGATCTATCTCTACAGACACAGATGTCAGTCACTGAAGACGATGTCACTAATGGGACAGTCTTATCTTCATGTGCTTTACTGTATAACATCTTAGTTCTAGTTCCATATCTCGTCTATGACAGATAAATAGTTGTTATTATTCAAATGTTATGGACGTTATGCTCACAACTTCAGCTTATGTTATTTCTGAAGATGACATCGTACGTGAGAATTTCTCAGTATTATCCTAGTTTGTGCACAAACATGAAGACACAAACATTAACCTAAAACAGATCACATTCTGTACTAAATGTAAATAACGATTAACAAAAAGAAAGAAATAAGACATTTATTTCCATGGCTTAAGGAAACCTGATTCAAGAAAGAATATATTTCTATCAATACAGAGACAATACAGAAATTTTACACAGAGTTTGTATGTGTCCTTTAAAGTTCAACTTTGTCAAATTTTCAGGATTAATACAAATTTACTCACACAAATTATAAATGATTTCAAATTTGAACAAGATCGATCACATATTAAATAATTCAGTTCAAATTGCTGATTAATCAACACTAATTAGTTTGCGGGAACCGATATTTCCAGATTCTCCTGAAATCTGATGCCACTTAATACAAGTTGTTTGTATTACCTGGTTATAACAATGTAAACAGAGGTCAGAGAAACATGTAATTTCGGAACAAAAGCGTATTTACAAATATTACAGTATAGTTGGTCTAAACATTCTCGTATGTTATTGAAATGGCTAAAGAAAACAATATATTGAAATTCCTTATGAAGGTTATTTTGTATTGCAACAAGAAGCATCTACTGAGGTGTCAGATTTGTGTCAATTAACCGACTACGGCATCAGAGAGTTGTAGTTATTAGGTTGAGCATGGAGGCAGGTAAGGTCATGAGGATGGCCAAGTCAGAGCATCTGTGACCAGACTTGATATTGATTCAGATGGCTACATGATCCTTGTGCCATCTAAGGTCAGAATACGTGACCTTTTCCCTTTTAGCCATACAATTTGCCATCTGAGGAAGCCGTATTGGCGACCATCTAGTAATTACGATTATTTCCATATATCTCACGATTATCATTGACTGATTTGCAGTTAGTTTTATGAGCAATACATATTTAAATCATATTATCTGAGGATGAACGATTATTATAAGGCCATTTCTAGATTGGATATTATCTGCATTTTATCAGATTAATTGTACCTACTAATTAAACATCATCTTATTAAACTGATCTAGTACAGTTTTGTGTATTAGGTATTTATTTATTTATTATTCAGGTAATGCAATACCAGTTTCCTGCCTTCACCAATTCTAATCAACAGATTTCTGAAAATATTTTTCAATCTATTGAAATTAGGTAAAAAGTAGAGGTTTTATTACTGTAATATGCATGTGTGTTTATGTATGTATGCATGCATGTGTGTGTGTGTGTGTGTGTGTGTGTGTGTGTGGAGAGAGAGAGAGAGAGAGAGAGAGAGAAATCAATGAAAATCAACATGATGCTTATTCCATATATTTCAAAATTTTACTACTAACAGTGGCCAAATGGTTTGTTGTTGAGTTAAGTTATTTGGAAAAAGGTGCTGGTCATATCTGGGACATGGCTGTGGGGCAACTTCTTAAGGAAACAAACACAGGTACAAGCTGGATTTGAATCAATAAACCAGAAATATGCAGCACTGTAATCTACCCACTGCACTATTGCAGTGCTCTGGCCAACTAGGTACAAAACCTCTTGCTCAATTATAATTGTGTGTGGCAGCTCAGCATTTAAAATCTTGTAGCATTTTGGTAGGGGAATTGTTGTTCCAACTGACCATGCTGATTTATAAGATGACACAAGTTCATGCATTTGGTTGAATTGCATTCCTTGCCATTTCAAAGGAAAATGCCTCAAGTGTTTGTATTAGGCTAGTGGTCATCCGAAGTAGCTATCATCTGACCAGACATAGGGTCAATTTCATTTGGTCAATTCCAATTTGGTTAAGTTTATCAATTCCAATTAGAGCAATTCAATTCCAATTCAATTCCATATACTCTGCTGGAGTTGTTGGTGACAATCGCACCACCTGGGAAGTCAGCAGGTTGTGGACATCACGAGACTCATCATTCTGGCACCAGTCCAGTTTGAAACATGGATCTAACGCTGTAGCCAGTTTGAAGTCATCCATCACCTTGTATGGGGCCAACCCCTTCTCAATACTGGCTTGCTTGGAGTAGGTACTCAGAATAGGTTTTTTTTTGTAGCAAACTTCAATTCCAATTCCAAATTTATCAATTCCAATTCCATTTTTTTTAAATAAGCAATTCCAATTCCAGAATTTTGTCCATGTCAGATGCAGATGGACAAAATCATCCCCACCCCCACCAAAGAACACAACAACATTACTGCTTAAGCTCCAATTAACACAGAATATGTGTTTTTATTGAAAATGCAGAATAATCAACAAAGTTATGCCCATATGATCACTGATTATGTGGTGATGTATAACATATTTGTACGTTTTGGGGACATAAAGAGGAGCTTTAGGTAGATGTCCCAAAATCTCCTGATTGTAAATAAACGAACATGAATTACTAACCTGTGCTGCAGCAGCAGACTGCTTTCTCCTCTCGAGCTCTTCACTTTTCTGTTTTTCTTGTATAAGTTTCTCTTCCCTCTCTTTCAGGAGAACCTCACGATCCATTAACTTGATTACAGCTCCTTGGCCTGCGTAAGAAAACAAAAATAGAATATCTATACATGACCACAAAGTCAGAACGAGACATAATTTAACAAATTACTTAAATACAAAATAGCACCACAGTTAGTCTGTTTTCTTTAAGCAAACATTTATAATCACTGGTATTATCTTACCACTGGTATTAGTTTATCACTGGTATTATCTTATTACTGGTATTATCTTACCACTGGTATTAGTTTATCACTGGTATTATCTTATTACTGGTATTATCTTATTACTGGTACTATCTTACCACTGGTATTAGTTTTTCACTGGTATTATCTTATCACTGGTATTATCTTACCACTGGTATTAGTTTATCACTGGTATTATCTTACCACTGGTATTAGTTTATCACTGGTATTATCTTACCACTGGTATTAGTTTATCACTGGTATTATCTTATCACTGGTATTATCTTATCACTGGTATTATCTTATTACTGGTATTATCTTACCACTGGTATTAGTTTATCACTGGTATTATCTTATCACTGGTATTATCTTACCACTGGTATTAGTTTATCACTGGTATTAACTTACCACTGGTATTAGTTTATCACTGGTATTATCTTATCACTGGTATTAGTTTATCATTGGTATTATCTTACCACTGGTATTAGTTTATCACTGGTATTTTCTTATTACTGGTATTATCTTACCACTGGTATTAGTTTATCACTGGTATTATCTTATCACTGGTATTATCTTACCACTGGTATTAGTTTATCACTGGTATTATCTTACCACTGGTATTAGTTTATCACTGGTATTATCTTATTACTGGTATTATCTTACCACTGGTATTAGTTTATCACTGGTATTATCTTATTACTGGTATTATCTTACCACTGGTATTAGTTTATCACTGGTATTATCTTATTACTGGTATTATCTTACCACTGGTATTAGTTTATCACTGGTATTATCTTACCACTGGTATTAGTTTATCACTGGTATTATCTTATCACTGGTATTAGTTTATCACTGGTATTATCTTATTACTGGTATTATCTTACCACTGGTATTAGTTTATCACTGGTATTATCTTATCACTGGTACTATCTTACCACTGGTATTAGTTTATCACTGGTATTATCTTATTACTGGTATTATCTTACCACTGGTATTAGTTTATCACTGGTATTATCTTATCACTGGTATTAGTTTATCACTGGTATTATTTTATTACTGATATTATCTTAATATAATAATATGTGATATTTAAATAGTTCCCTATTCAGCTAGAAGCTGCTCTAAGGTGCTTTACAATATTATTTACAATATTATTATGGTATTAGTTTATAGATGAAAATCCACTAATATTGTGATTGATCTGTGATTGAACCTAAAGCCTGAGGAAAATGTGATGACAATAAAAAGTGATAAAAGATAGATAACTGAGATGTGTACATCACTGACCTTCTCTGTCCTCTAATCTTACACCAAGATTAGGCAGGATATCATCTCGTACTTGGTCACACAAAGTCAGAATATCTTTGGCTAATGTAAAAACAAGAACCAGACCTAATTCTTAGTTTAATTAAAATTATTACATGCCATATTTTACATATTGACATCAGAAGACTGAAGAAAAAGTGTGTCAATTCTTGTAAACTAATAAACTAAGCATTTATAAGACAAAATGACTAATTTAATGTAAACTTACTGACATCCTTCGTCATAAAATGGATCAAAATATAGACCAAAAATAGTGACTTTACATTACCTTTGTGTTGCCTAGCAACTTGTCTAACATCATCTCTGAATTTGGCAAAAACATCTAAATATGGCATTACAACTTCCTCTGTCTGTAATACAGAAATATCATGGTATGGAAAATATCAAATTAACAATGTTGTCATTTGAAATTATTAAAAAATTTAAACATTGTCATTAAAGTCTGAGATAAACTGTAAATCTACATGAAACACATGTTTAGTTATGACTGTAGTTCAGCATTAATTGCAGGTTATGATGATGATGATGATTGATGTTTGTGCACATGGTAGGATAAATGGGCCGAGCAACTTCCAAAGGTAATGAAGTGAAGTCAACGATGAAACACCCTTGAGATGTGCCCATGCTCATGTGGTAGTGATCTGTGATCCAATGCACTACCAGTTAGATCACAGAGGCTATAAAGCAAACCCATTTTATAAATAGGATATTCCCAGTCCAAAGTAAAAAAAATACCCATAAACCATGAATCATGCTGCAAAAAGGATAATTTCTCTAACTGCTGACTTTTTTTAAGAACAAAAGTAATATATGCTAATTTTTAGAACAATGTATGGCCTTTATATACAGCTAAATAAAATATACAAAAATGGAAAATATGAGTGAGTGAGTAAGTGAGTGAGTAGTTTGTTTAGCTTTGGTTCTGATAACGTCTAGAATACAAGACTGATCCCTAGTGTCATATCTCACAAATACATGTATTACTGCGATGAAAATCCAGAACTGGAAGGAAGGAGACCAGAAAGCAGTGAAATATAGGAAAATCAGAATCACACTGAACAGCTTCTAATTAGTAAACACTAGAATTCCGAAAGATGAGTGATGTCACACCAAAAACTTGACAAATGAAACATCTTATATATGACAAATATATGATATGTTATATTACTATGATAGCTGAGATGTTTACTCACATTAACTGACTGTTGAGCTCCAGTAACAGGAAAGCCTATAGTTTGATCACCCTCAATAGTTCCAAATATCTGTATGTAAAATGTAAATGATACCAGTTTGTGTATAACAAAATATTTATGTTTGCATACAAATCTAACATATACTAAGACCTGTATTAAATTATGGTATAACACACACACACACACACACACACACACACACAGAGAACACTACTATTACATTATTATAAATGAATATTTTAAAACATCTTATTTTAAGAATTATTCTTTACATTATTGTATAATAAACTTGGCCACAAAATATTTATCTAAATAAATTCAACTATGATTAAGAAACACCTTGAAGTCCTCCAGGTATCAAAGAACAATGTTTTTTCCTCCCTTTATCGAGTACATAATAAATCACATTTAAACCATTAATAATTAACCTTAGATATTCTTACCTTAAACATATCTGTAATGTACTTGGCAATATTTTTTAACAGAAGCCCATTAGGAGATGACCCAACTTTGACCCTGCTGTCTATGTATATGTTTGTGCTTGTAATCAGCTCTCGAAATGCATCCATGCAACTTCTTGTGTCAACAGAATCTGCAACCAATAGAGCACACTTGAAATATATATATATAATGTTTAGCATCAAAGGCCTTAGTGAAGTCACTTTACTGATTATGTTTTACACTTTACAGTTTCAGAATGTCATTATTATTTTTGAATGTGAACTGTTGCCTTTTTATGGGCATTTTTGTGTAGATGGAAAGCTAAACAGACCAAGTGACACCCACAGATAATGTTGTGAGGTAAAAGATGAAATATCCTTCAAACATAGCCAATACAGGATGTGAACCCTGGCCGTAAAACTGTGTTAATGTAGTTTTTGTGTATACATACCGATACACATATAGAGATGTGTTGATTTGCTACAGTCAAGTGTGTCACAGTTATGGTCATGGTAATAATCATTGTTGTCAAAGGTAGGTGAGGTATTTGCTTAAATAGGTCACCTGTGTAATCAGTCATAACACTAGATTGCTTGATTAAACAATTTTTTTAAAATAATTTCACCAGCTTAGAACCAATTTCTACTATTTATTACAAGAATCATTTATATTTTATTACATGTTTAGTGCAGTAATTACTTCTGTCCCGTAAATTATACTAAGACAGAATTCCATAACATTTATTTTAGGTACAAAATCAAACAAATCTAGGATGTTTTTGCCAACAGACGTTTTGGTCAGCTATATTTGGAAGATAGGACATTTTGGCCAATTTTTTTCATTTTCTCAAACAGTTGGTGAGAATCCAACCAATTTCATTGATTATGACAATGGATCTGAAGGAGATGAACGCGTCCTAGTATTTGCAACCAGAGAACATCTCCACCGCCTGTCATCTTGTAAGAGCTGGTGTATGGACGGTACTGTCTCTTTTGCACATCGCTTATTTGCTTAACTCTATGTCATCCAGGGATTCCAACTACTAGCATATGCTCTCCTCCAAAGAAAAACCTAGATGACCTACTAAACCTTATTACGTGTTCTTGAGGCAGCAGAATGTGAACCATCTGTGATTATTGTAGAACATAGTGTTAAAGTTGCTATTGTGTCTGTATTTGGTGAACATGTTCATGTACAATTCTGCTTCTATCATTTAATAAAATCCATATCTTATCGATGGAACATGCATGAAGTAACCATGGCTAACCAACCTCGAACCAACAACATATGGGAGGCTAGAATAACCGATTTCACACCCTTTTTGGCCAAGATCACCTGACCATATGGAAAGTGATTGAAACCCTGGGGGCAGAGTGTGCTCGCATCACCGGGTACTCATTCAAGATGAATGTGGTATAAGACCAAAAACAAACAAAGAACCTGTAAGAACCTATAATCTATGTGAAGATCTATCCCCAAATTTCTTCATGGAATTTCACACAATCTCCAAGCTGGTAAACCCAAAATTTGGTTGTGATTGTTAAATAAATGATAAATGTCATAATGTACATTTTGAGATAATAGACATTAAATGTACATTTTGAGATAATAGACATTAAACGTACATTTTGAGATAATAGACATTAAACGTACATTTTGAGATAATAGACATTAAACGTACATTTTGAGATAATAGACATTAAACGTACATTTTGAGATAATAGACATTAAACGTACATTTTGAGATAATAGACATTAAATGTACATTTTGAGATAATAGACATTAAATGTACATTTTGAGATAATAGACATTAAACGTACATTTTGAGATAATAGACATTAAATGTATATTTTGAGATAATAGACATTAAATGTATATTTTGGATAAGAATAACCTGACCCTTTTGGAAAGTGAAATTTAAACCATGGGGGAGATAATGCTCGCATCCCGAGATACTCATTAAGATGAATTTTGGTAAAAAGACCCAAAAACAAACAAAGACCTGTAACCTAATTTTTTAAAATCTATAAATTAACGTACATTTTGGAATTTCACAAAAATCTTAAAGCTGGTAAACCCAAAATTTTTGAGATTGTTAAATAATTGATAAATGACATTAAAAGTACATTTTGAGATAATAGACATTAAACGTACATTTTGAGATAATAGACATTAAACGTACATTTTGAGATAATAACATTAAATGTACATTTTGAGATAATAGACATTAAACGTACATTTTGAGATAATAGACATTAAATGTACATTTTGAGATAATAGACATTAAACGTACATTTTGAGATAATAGACATTAAACGTACATTTTGAGATAATAGACATTAAACGTACATTTTGAGATAATAGACATTAAACGTACATTTTGAGATAATAGACATTAAACGTACATTTTGAGATAATAGACATTAAATGTACATTTTGAGATAATAGACATTAAACGTACATTTTGAGATAATAGACATTAAACGTACATTTTGAGATAATAGACATTAAACGTACATTTTGAGATAATAGACATTAAACGTACATTTTGAGATAATAGACATTAAACGTACATTTTGAGATAATAGACATTAAACGTACATTTTGAGATAATAGACATTAAACGTACATTTTGAGATAATAGACATTAAACGTACATTTTGAGATAATAGACATTAAATGTACATTTTGAGATAAATAGACATTAAACGTACATTTTGAGATAATAGACATTAAACGTACATTTTGAGATAATAGACATTAAACGTACATTTTGAGATAATAGACATTAAACGTACATTTTGAGATAATAGACATTAAACGTACATTTTGAGATAATAGACATTAAACGTACATTTTGAGATAATAGACATTAAACGTACATTTTGACAAAATATTATATTTATTTGCTTTTTATATTTGGCCAAAACGTCCACCATCAGAATAAAACATAGTAATATTTAATAAAAATAACTGCATGTATTTACTAATAATTTGTGAGTTTGTGTGATTGCGTGCACATGCATATATAAGAGTATACATACCACAGAGAGCATCATGAGCAGTTCCTCTGCACTGCATAAACCTGGAAACATAAAATTATATAACAAAAGTGATGATACATGTTCAGTAATTATTCAACCATGACGAGTACATTGTTTCTACATTAAATTTAAAATGATATTTCTAGAGTTTTTGAACACATTACAGACACATCATGATAACTTTCATATTAAATACTGTGTAAGCCAATCACATCACTCTGTTTATATACATTATAAAGAGATACCTAGATAGATGGGTATAATATGCTTAATAAACATAAATAACACATTATTGTCAACCTTATGATTGGAATCAAAACACCCGTTCAATGGTTAGGTTCTGTAATAATAATAATAATAGTATTTTATATAGCACCTTATTCAACTTTAATTGCTCTAAGGTGCTTTACATTTAAAAAAATATTCTGAGCTCATATGGCTCAAATACATTTCCGCATAATAAACTGGTTTAAAGTTAGAAATGCAGCAATTTAAATAAATGGGTTTTAAAAACCTTACAAAATATGTTTTTACTTGCTGGGTGATGGGCTTATCATCCAGTAAGTGGCTTCTTTTTTGCTAATAATTAAACTTCACTAGTCTAGATTCATGGGTACATGTGTATTATTATTATAGAGAGGGGGAAATGGGCACGAGAGTCCAGTCCCAGGTGTTGAATGACTAAACTCAGCCAAAAACCTGCATCAAAACAATGACCAATCAGCAGATTGTCAGAATTTCACTTAAATAAATATATATTCAACCAAGTATTTACATTAACAGCAATTAGTGACAATTATCATCTTCTGATCATAATTTTTTTTTGTATATAGTAAAATCTATCTTAAAAGACTATCAATGGGACTACAGCAAGTAGTCCTTGAATAAAGGCAATCTTTTAAGTTCTGTTGTTTGAAGCCAAATATATCTAATATATATTATTAATGTTAATATTTGCTTCCATCTGGTGACAAACACAAGCTACATAATACGTGATAACTAGTGTTAGTGTAGCTCATATAGAGGCTAGTGCCATTTATATAACATCTAGTGGGTTAGTGCCATTTATATAACATCTAGTGGGTTAGTGCCATTTATATAACATCTAGTGGGTTAGTGCCATTTATATAACATCTAGTGGGTTAGTGCCATTTATATAACATCTAGTGGGCTAGTGCCATTGGTGTAACATCTAGTGGGTTAGTGCCATTTATATAACATCTAGTGGGTTAGTGCCATTTATATAACATCTAGTGGGTTAGTGCCATTTATATAACATCTAGTGGGCTAGTGCCAGTGGTGTAACATCTAGTGGGTTAGTGCCATTTATATAACATCTAGTGGGCTAGTGCCAGTGGTGTAACATCTAGTGGGTTAGTGCCATTTATATAACATCTAGTGGGTTAGTGCCATTTATATAACATCTAGTGGGTTAGTACCATTTATATAACATCTAGTGGGCTAGTGCCAGTGGTGTAACATCTAGTGGGCTAGTACCAATTCTGTATAACATCCAATGGCTATAACATTTGTATAACATCAACTATAGTCTTACTTATCATTAAGATTCTGTTCCTCTTCAAACCATTTTGAGAAGAGACCCGGACCAGTAGATGGCATCTTACGTAGAATATCCTTCACGGTGAGGAAAAACTCCTGTAAAATATGAGACAGAGAAGTGATGATAATTTGTGGAGATAGCCTCACACTTACTGTTACTGTTCTGGATATATCATATGAAATGTTGTTGTGTCATTGCCACTGTGTCACTGTTGTGTCATTGCTGTATTGCTACTTTATGTCAACAATGGCAGCAAACTATAAGGGTAAAGTACTATCCAAAGGCATGATTGTCAATAAACCTATCTCGCTACGACTGCGACACCAATCAGAAAATGACTGAACCTCGATGTTAGGTTAGATAGCTGCAATTGCTCGTGCGGAATCACGAATTACAAGTCAAGTGACCATCGCACGTGTTTTTCAAAAATGGACATCTTGTTCCATTAATTCTTGTATGTTTCCTAGATCTAAGTGTATTTAATAGACATGTGCAATATATCAGCCAGCTCATTTACATATAGCTATATAAAGGCATGTTTGTCAAATGAGTTTGTCAAGCCATGCACCAGTCTTATTTTCCCCTGTGACTTGATGCGGGTAGCAGCTGTGATCATGTGATACTGAATATTCATAGTTTTTACACAACTGCCATGTTAACAGCAGTTTTTTCAGCGGGATTCTTTACGTTTTAACCAACACAAATTTCAAAATAAAATACATGATTCTTTTGACGAGTGTGAAAGAAATATAAAACAACCACATCTCTAGTTTACATTATTTCTGTTCTGAAATAAATAAATACTGGATTCATGGCTTAAATACTGTGCCTGTTGCACCGTTAACCAAAAAGATGGCCGGATCTGATTTGTTGTTTTAACACCTTCAGTGAGATCATATTTTAGAGCACTCTTTACATATACCTGCATATCAAAACATGCTATTTACATTTGGAATATCCAAATATGTCAGTTTGTTCTATATTAACCATGCCTCTGGCTCAGTCCGAGTGTTTCAATCCATCTTGTTTCAAATAGTCCCCTTGACCCGGTCGGCAATTTTTTTCTGACCTAACAACTCGCTCTGGATCAAAATGTGCATGCGTAGTGGGATCAGTCTATTCACTGAGAAATAAGCAACTTTCCCAGAACAGTGGGAAATACTGGTATTTACTGGGAAATACTGGCTCCCTAAAAATGCAGAGCTACTCATGTATTATTGGTATATCTGTGATAAAGTTAAAAAAATAGACTGACAATGTGTTACATTGTCTGCATTGAGTTCAGTTGTCTATCTTCAGTACCAGTAACATCTAGAACATACGGCCAAAAGGCATAGATCTGTCAAAGGAAACAAATACCCACAGGCACAGGCAAGGGCTGGATTCAAACCCACCATCTGAAGATTTGTGCTGTAGTGCTCTGACCATTGCACCATCAAAATGGCTATTTATAATGTCTCTATGATTAGATAATAACGTTGTTTATGGATATACGTGTCACAGAAAACTAAATGTTAATTATTAAAAACATTCATGTTTCAGGTGTTCTATTATTTATGTAGATATTTAAATATTAATTAACCTGTTATTGTAATCCTTTATAATATAGGTATTTATGGAGTATGATTAAAGAATTGTGTAATTCTGTAATCCCAAAATGTAACAAATAATTTAGTTAATGAAGCAATAAAGAGTATTTCCCAAAATTTCAATTATTTCCCAATTTTTGGGTTACAGAAAAAGACAGTAACTGCCGGTATTTACCAGCAGGTATTTCTCATCTTCGTGTTGTCCAGAGGCAATGATTTGAAAAAAGAAACAGCCTTCATCATCATAATTATTATCATACAGTTGAGGTGAAGATGGGAATACAATTCAATTGAGGAGCAAATTTTGTGAGGACCTATTGTCTTGGGTGTAGAGGCATTATGACAGTAAAGACAACCTTCTTCCATGTAACTCATTCTCAGGTTTGTAATGAATGTTTGATAATACAAGTGTGTTACATTATGATAACGATTTGCTATTTATCATAATGAAAAACTAAAACAAAACGATGTAAGTCTCAGTACATTATGATTGACCTAACTGCTATGACCTACCTAAATCATCATGGATGTTAAATTGTGCTAAATTCCAGAAAATAATAAATTTACAACACAATAAATTTTTGATCATCATAAAAAAAATAAACTTTAATGATATAAACTGCATAAAAATACACAATTATCTGGTGATGGTGGCCAACTGATGAACTCTCATATATTACAAAATAAAGATCACACGATAACATATCACAACATATCACGTGTGGAGCATTTAATAAAATATTTATCAAATCATAAACCGTATTCAATAATTACAAATGTATTGTATTATTTATAAATTAGCATAAGCGGATGATATTGAAAAAGCAATACAGAGCAAAATATTAAATATTTAGATGGGGTGGATCCACTGTGGTGGAATTATAGCAAAGATGATGAGATGTTGGCTAAAAATATATAAACATTTTCTTTTATTCTGCAAAAGAAAACACAAAAATATTCAAGAACTTTAAACAGACCTTGATCAAATTAAGACCTTATGACTATTTTAACTAAATGGCGAAGATAATTGTTTGTTTTACTACTGACTAAAAAATTCTGGTTTTAGACAATTTCTTCTGCTAATAACTACACGAACGAGAAAAAAAGTGAAAAAATCACGCTTCAGAGTCTGAAAGCCACAACCTGCTCATAGGAAAACGATTGATTGAACCATTAAGCGAGTGATTTGTTTAACATCAGCAGCACCTACATCTGGGATATATATCTAGGAAATGATTCCCCATAGAAACATCTAACAAACTCAGGTAAATGTCAGGATTCACGGTTTGATATACTGTTACTTTGTAGGTTTGTAGCACGATGGTCTACTCGTTGTGCTATTAAAGTAGTCGTACTACAACAAGAATGATTCGTATTAGAGTTCTCAGATGTTAGAATTTTACTCGGAGCGGATTGATCTGTTCAATTACCCACGGTCA
>JAODUP010000192.1:292500-302500 GCA_025642065.1 Paralvinella palmiformis | reverse complement strand
ACCACTACTATTACTCCCACTTCTACCGCTATTACCACTACTATTACTCCCACTTCTACCGCTATTACCACTACTATTACTCCCACTTCTACCGCTATTACCACTACTATTACTCCCACTTCTACCCCTATTACCACTACTATTACTCCCACTTCTACCACTATTACCACTACTATTACTCCCACTTCTACCACTATTACCACTACTATTACTCCCACTTCTACCCCTATTACCACTACTATTACTCCCACTTCTACTGCTATTACCACTACTATTACTCCCACTTCTACCACTATTACCACTACTATTACTCCCACTTCTACCACTATTACCACTACTATTACTCCCACTTCTACCACTATTACCACTACTATTACTCCCACTTCTACCCCTATTACCACTACTATTACTCCCACTTCTACCACTATTACCACTACTATTACTCCCACTTCTACTGCTATTACCACTACTATTACTCCCACTTCTACCACTATTACCACTACTATTACTCCCACTTCTACCACTATTACCACTACTATTACTCCCACTTCTACCACTATTACCACTACTATTACTCCCACTTCTACCACTATTACCACTACTATTATTATGTATCCAGCTAGTTTTATTTACCAGGTTTTTATATTTGTTTACATTATATCTCATCAGTTCTCATAATTTTAAAATACAATGATAGTCCAATAATGTAAACATTTATCAGGGGGGGGGGATGGCAACATATATTTTGTAAACATTTTGCTTATTTATTCTCAGTTTTGAGCAAAATGGCGTAAAAATATAAAGTTTTACCTTATTCATTGTTCGATGCAAATATTGATAAAAATCAGGTTCTATAAAAAATAATCTGAAAATTGGCAAAATGACAAGTAAAATATTATCAGATATTACAAAGAGCCCCCCCCCTCTGATCTTCAAAAGGAGAGATTGTCATGTCAGAGTTAGTTATCACTTCTGTTTTTTTTAATCTGATGGCTTAAGAGGATGACAGTAAATAAAATAAAATAAAATAAAAATAACATGTTAAACAAATCAAAATAAACTCTAATAATATATTATTATAATAATCAAATCAGAAGTCAACAACCGTAACATAACCTTTCCACTAAATAATATTACCTCAGCCTGAGCCAATTCGTTGTCATGATGCGGAAACTTGAGATCAGCTCCTCCCGTGTGTATATCCAGAGATTCACCAAGTATGCTGCTGGCCATTACGGAGCACTCGATGTGCCATCCGGGACGACCCTGATATCACATAAAACAACAGTTCAAATAAAATGTCCGCTAATGATACTTGTTTTAATTCCTATAAAAATGGAAATTTCCTCACAATTATACTAATGTGTCAGAAACATTCAAACTGTTGTTACCTTCCCCCAGGGAGAGTCCCAGGAAGGTTCGCCCGGTTTTGAGGCCTTCCAGAGAGCGAAGTCATTTGGGGATCTCTTCTCACGAAGTCTATCTTCTGATACACTCAGGTCACCTGTTACAATTTATGATCAATGTTTTTTAAGGGATTGTTCAAATTATTCAACTGATGAACAATTGTAATAAACAATGACTTACTGATAACGTGTTGCTAGAAAAATTTATGTATTTAACACAATGCTACAGATTTTAAAATGTCTAAAAACTTAATTATTTCAGTTACCTAACACACACACACAAACATACACACACACACGCGTGCACGAACACACACACACATACACACACTCTCTCTCAAGTCAATGAGTCTTACTACACCACTCTTCTGTGTTTCTTAGTGACCTCACAAACACATAATGTACAATTTAAAAATTAATAAAATTATGAAAAGAGAGTCAACCATAATTTACCAAGAGTGACCAATTAGTGATAAATTTTATTAATAGGATGCCATTTAGTCAGCAATTAGTTCAGCAGCTTCAGATTACTATATCTAGGTCAACATAAAACGTGGGTAAACTAAATACTGCAACAAGTTATAATTATATTTAAAATTACCATAAAAAACAAGTGCTATGTTTTACTCCTGTGCGTGTGTGTGTATGCGTGCGTGCGTGCGTGGTAGTCGGCTGATGACTTGTGAATAAATTTCTGATATACACAAAGAGCTGCCAGCTGAGCAAGATAAACACTGGAGTAATGTGTAACCTTGTGTTTTATTAATATTAGTAGAATGGTTTGTATAAGCTGCACAAAAGAATGTGCAGCATTTTCCAGTGTTATTTCTAGAACAATAACCTTGGCATAATAAACACAATGAAAGCTCAAAAAAGGGCAAACAAACCTTCTCCTTCGTGTAATGCCGTGCTATCACCAAATGCCTCCGGTACTAGTTTGGCATAGTAATGGTCTTCAGACTGGGAAAACTTAGCTGTATTGAAGTATACAGAGCAGTTGGACTCATAGCTGCAATAATATTAAAAAAACTCCAGGCACACCAAGACAGACCAGCTGTGCCTGCATGCCTAAGTGTGTGTGGTGTGTGTGTGTGTGTGTGTGTGTGTGTGTGTGTGTGTACATACCCTTTCCTCCAGATGTGAAATTTCTTCCATATTCTAACACAGTCAATATCTTTTTTTAAACAGCAACTTGAATATATTACAGTCAAATCAGCATTAAGTGGTTATAATTAGTATCTCATAAACCAATAAACAGGTAAGACATTACACATTTCTCAGCATGAAAAGTTGCCACTCTGGATTCAGTCCCCTGATGAATCATCTAGAGTTTGAATTCACAGTTTGAGATTCTCTGTGCCTTTGCCTTATTATACACAGCTAAAACACACACGCACACATATTATTTTAGGTCAATAGGGGATTGACCTGATCTATACATCACAAATACTCTCCCCCCACCTAAGCAAACCTATTACTGTCCAACCAGTTAAAGTGTAACTTGTTGAAGCCGGTCAAGATCTCTGGATGCGAAATTCCTCCATTCATTAACTATGGTCATCAGTTTGAGAAAACGGTAATTGATTTAATCTGAAACCTGGTACATGTATCATTTTTGTGGGTCGGTGATGGGTATTCAAATAGAGTGTGCTTTGTGTAAACAGGTCAAGGCGCAACTAAACTTCAATTCAGAAAGTGCTGGTGCACAGCTTTGATGTCTGTTACTTACTAAAGAAAATGTTTATATATTTTTAGCATAAGTATCAGTATAAATTTTACAAAGTGTTATTATTATACTTAATCCAGAGTCACACATGAAAAGTGGATTGTTTGAGTCCTACAGGTCGAGAAGTTGCCAACACTTATGACTAATGTTTAAAGCCCAGTTATATATAGGTCTGTGTATGCAGAGATGTATGGATGTGTAAGTTTATATATGGACAGAGTTATAGTAGTATCGATTTTAATGGTTGTTTGAGTCTTAGTGCTCTGAGCCAGTGCCATTACACACACACACACACACACACACACACACACACCACAGAGAGAGAGAGAGAGATACACACACACACACACACACACACAAACACACACAGATATCTTAAAATGGACCCACCCAAGCATGCACACACAATCTGTTTGCATGTGGTAAACTGTGGTATATATAATGGGTGAAATGGTAGTTATTTTACGTGGCTTAGCTATCGCAAATGAGTGAGACGCATAAGGTCTGTAATTTACTGCTTCACCACGGGGACTAATTCAAAATAAATTTAGAATTTACAATAGATAGCATATTCGGCGGAGAAAACCTTACCAGTTGCCTCGTTGGATGAAAATCTCCTCCTACTATAATGCCACGGCCGGGATTCGAACCTCCGACCTCCTACAGAGCATGACCATGAATAAGAAAGTCCCACGCTCTTACCCACTAGGCCATAGAGGCGGTTAGTAGATTGATAGATTTAGTAAATATTTAATAGTTATGTGTATCAAAGCTATATTGAAACATTGCAGAAAATGTGTCGGTGTACAATTTAACCGAACTACTAAAGCCACTCTTATCAAAAATTGTATGTCTAAACCCAATGTAAGTCAAATATTCATGCCTATATCAGTATATGTACTTTTTTGTCCAGTGTATTTTGTTCCTTTTCCACTCACTAGAGGGCCATAATCGTGCGGCAATATGTCAAATTTCATCTCTGATGTTGTCGTTTACTGGAATTGTTATATGCGATTTAGAGGCCATGAACTGTGTCAATATTGTTGGCGTGTATGTCTAGGATGATTTTTAAGGCACGACAACGCTTCAGAACTTAACCGCTTTAATAGAATATCATCATGTTTACAGTTGTAAATATATTTCTGTGAAGCATCGTCATTCATTAAGGATCATCCAAGACATATCTGCCAAAACACCAGCCAACACT
The DNA here is from genome assembly GCA_025642065.1 of Paralvinella palmiformis. Lineage (NCBI taxonomy): Eukaryota > Metazoa > Annelida > Polychaeta > Terebellida > Alvinellidae > Paralvinella > Paralvinella palmiformis. The sequence continues at coordinate 298,161 of JAODUP010000192.1, read as the reverse complement.
ATATTATTAAGTCTATTATGGGGACTTTCATGTGCCATGTATATATATGATAATATATCACGAAACGAAATCAACCAATCAACTGATCGATCAATCGATCGATCAAACAATCGATCGATCAACAAATCAATCAATACATTTAGTGGATACGGTCCTATCTACACCACAGGATGAAGTCAACAAATATGCACCTCGACAAAACTGACTTCCTGTGCTCCGGTTGTCCAAAGCAAAGTCGTTCTTTTAGACAAGTTGCGCAATATAAATCTGTAACTCAATCAATCGGTGAATGTGTGAAGCATCGGTAGTGAGACTTGAACTGGAGAACTGCCAATTTACAATACAGTTTCTCATGGCTGAGCCAAAAATGGCCCAGGGGGTATAAACTAAACAATTTACTTTGGGCTCAAGTCTTCGGCCCACGCATTTCATGGACTACGGAACGATGTCGACTGCACGTGAAGATTGATAGTCATTATTGATCTACAGACTACAAAATTGTCAGATATATTTTTTAAGTAATTCCCGGTAGATGCTGATATAATTAGCTCATGAGAATTATCAGAGAGTTGTTGCCGATTTGATGGATGATGCAAAACTTAAATCACTCATCTCTCGGAAGAATCAGATACAGAAATGTCGAGAGGGAAATAATTTGCAGCTACGAAGCTCATACAAATACGACCTTTACAATGAGGTCATCTAACACGATGCATTTTCTATGAAATGGCACGCACATGACAAATTGGTAGAAATAGGATATCCTACACCACAGAAAGGGCAGTATAAAAAGGCTTTTAAAAGATTTGCTAATTATATATATATATATATATATATATATATAAAGAGTGAGAGTAAATCAATAGTCTGTTTAGGCCCTGACTTGATCAACTCAAATTAATTCTTTTATTTAGACAGATAAAAGAACAGATGAAATTAACCAATGAATTTAGTGTGTTTGCATGTGCATGTGTGCACACATGCACACAGATGCACACACAAACCTATTCAAATGAATTGTGGTACGAATGTATCTCTCGTTGTACATGTATATGAATGTGCATGCAAGTGTGTTTTTGTGAATCCTGAATACAGCATCTGGATGATTCATCAGCAGGGTCCACTAGAGGGTTATACAAGGCATATACAAGCAAACTAATAATATGTACACAAAATCGTGTAAATAATACAGTAATGCTCATTTCTATGACTCCAGCTGTCATAATGTATTCTATATCTCTATATAGTGAGAGTCAGATGTCACATTAAGCCAGCTCTAGGGATACTGACATTATATTATTATAATAATAATGACAAAACTTCTATAGCGCCAATATCCTCGAAAACAATCGAGCTCAGTGGCGCCACCTATTACAAGGGTTAGGCAAACTCATAATCCGGGTATAATGCAAAATTCATCAACAAGGATCAGATGGCAAGGAAACTTAGGAAGGATAAGAGAGTCTGAAAAGGGGGAGTTTTTCAAATGGTGACGAAAAGAAAATATGCTATTTGATGACTTAACATGTTCGAGAGTGAATTCTAAAAAAAAAACATTAACCAGATGAACGGAATTCTCTGGGCTTGGGCACTAAAGAAAGCATGGAAAATAGATATGAAGGCTCTCTAGAAGAAAGAGTTTGATAGGCAATAGTGTAGAGTTTAAAATGATGCGAGATTGAACAAGGAGCCAGTGAAGAGATTTTAGAAGTGGGACAGAATGGGAAAACCGAGGAGACCGTGTGACAACCCTAGGTAAGCAGTTCTGAATACACTGAAGTCTTACAATATCCTCATATGCGATGTTATAAAGAAGAGAGTTGCAGTAATAAAGCCTACTAGTAATGAGTACTGTATCAATGGTTTTGACGACTGAAAGAGAAATATAGCGACGAATACGGCAAAGGTCACGAATATGATAGAAGCAGAGAGACATGTCAGAGAAACATGTTTTCTGAAATTAAAATCGCTATCAAATGTAACACCAAGATTACATACAGTGTCTGATAGTGTGATGTTATGACTAAAGATGTTCGTAGGGAAGAAATAAGTAAGTTTTCTGCGTTGTCTGGATGTACCTATAATGATGAAATCTGTTTTGTTGGCATTGAGCCTCAGTTTATTGTTTGCCCCATCCAGCCAGAGATATCACTGAGGCAGTCACCAAATTGTTTAAGAGAAAGATAAGTGTCTGCTGTAGATAAAGATATGTATACTTGGGTGTCATCTACATATAAATGATGGTCTAATTTGTGGCTGTGAATAAGAGAGTTTAGTGTTGAGGTATACAGAGTAAACAATAGTGGTCCAAGAAAGGAGTCTTGAGGAACACCGTAAAACAAAGATGTGGTATACAGAGTAAACAGTAGTGGTCCAAGAAAGGAGTCTTGAGGAACACCGTAAAACAAAGGCACTGCCTTTGAAAACCATTTCTTATTTTTATTGATTGAAACCTATTTATTAAGAATGAACGTATCCAGGTAAGTGCTGTGCCTGATATGCTAAACCAATCAGAGAGGCGATCTAGAAGAACAGAATAATCAATGGCGTCAAAAGCAGCAGATAAATCTAATAGTGTTAGTGCTGTGACCTTTCCTGTGTCCATGTTTAGTGCTATGTCGTTATGAACTTTTAGTAGAACGGTTTCTGTAGAGTGAAATTGTTTGTAAGCAGACTGAAAAACATTAGACTGGTGATTACATTTTAAGTAAACGTTCAAAAGACATTTATCATGGTGTGTGTTTGTTTGTTCGGGCTGAATACACGGAGCTGTAGTTGTTACTAGTTTCCAGTCAATTATTAAAGCTTTTTAAATGCATCAGTCACTTGATGATGATGATGATTGATGTTTTATGGCCACTTTTGTGCACAGGTAGGCTAAATGGGCCGAGTGACTGCAAAACGTAATGAAGCGAAGTCAAAGATGAAACACCCTTCAGATATGCCCACGCCAAGATTAGAACATGTGTGGTAGTGATCCGTGATCCAACACGCTACCAACTAGACCACGGAGGCGCACCTCAGTGACTTGATAATTAGATATTCTGATCTTTGGAGCAGAATGTTTAATGGTTTTGTCATTGTTATTTCTCTTAGTAACATACATCAGGAGCACACACACACACACACACACACACACGCACACACACACACGCACACACACACAAACGACACACACACACGCGCGCGCGCGCACACACACACACACACATATATATATATATATATATATATATATCAGGCATGGGGTCAATTCCATTTTGTCAATTCCAATTCGACATCAAATTTATTAATTCCAATTCCTCTTTTTACCAGAGTAGATACTCCGAGTACCAACTTGAAATATCTATCCAATTCCAATTTTTTAAATAATCAATTCCAATTCCAAAACTGACCATCAATTCCAATTCCGGAATTGGATTGACCCTATGTCTGACACACACACAGACACACAGACACACACACCTGTGGGCGTGACATATTTGTCGCGTACGAAAAGCGAATTAGCTGGTTCCCACAGGCTGATGAGTAGACCAGACACATGCTCAGGTATACGCACACATTTATCAATATGTGGAGGTATGGAACATTTTATTTTTAGATTAATGTATGTATAGTTGTATTTATATTTATGGAGGTAGGTCTCGAAGGAGGTTTCGATATGTTGATGCTCTGTGCCTGTTGCCTCTTTATTGTACTCTAAAACGCACATTGCCCGTGCCACACATCTTATCTATTTCCATCCAGATTCCTTATTACACCAATGTAACAAAGTTATGTCGTTATTACAACATGTTTGAGTTTATTAGCTTTGTTATGTATAATGTAGAATCTATATTGTTGTCCTCTTATGTGGTCTGGCGAAACGACCTATTAATTCATACAATGCTGTTTGATGGATTTATACTCCTGGAGTCGTTTGTTACTCCGGCAGGCATCTCCATGGGTATTAAGCTTTGCGGATAGAGTTTTTTCCCATATTATGAGTAATTAGATTACACTGATATAGGAAATTTGTTAAATGTATAGTTATTATAATCCCGACGTGTCATTCGCAGTATCGGAGATCTGCCTGAAATCCGCTGTTCTCGACCATGGGTCAAATGGATCAAGTGGATAGGCGCTTTAATTTAGACCCCACCACACCTAACTGCATATACTTAGGGACGCTAAATTAAGCGTGAATGAACGTTCCCTTAGTGATGAACGGATACGTATGAGGGTTAGCTGTTAGGTTTGAGTAAATCATAGTATTTACTCAGGTTTGAGACGATATTTCGTTCTAGTCCAGTAATAATCCATTGTGCGGTATTGCTACTTTGTTTTATTTTAGTTTAATCGCTTTAGTGAGTCCATACTGTGTTAGTGTACATTCTCTTTGTTATGAACAAACTGTAATGTTTGTTAACACGCTGAGGCTATATATAGGGCTTGAATTTTCACTTAGGTTAGAGAAGAACTTCGACGCCAGACCAGTCGGACGTGTATTGATACATAGTTCATATAGGTAGGATTTATTCAGTTATTCGAACCCAGAATAAAGCTGAGGTCAGCATCTGAGGTGTCGAAATGCTTTATATACAGGTTTCTTTTGGACCACAGAAAATTACTGTTGAATGTAAACTGTGGTGTCAAAATAGTTTATGATATGTATGTAGCAAGTCACCATTAAACCACACGCACGTGTTGTTTATTGCGAGCTGTGGTATCAAATGGTATGTTTTTTTACGTACTTCCGCTTTTTGTATGTAGCCTGCATGTAGCCGCTTTCCTGTGGGCGTGACATATTTGTCGCGTACGAAAAGCGAATTAGCTGGTTCCCACAGGCTGATGAGTAGACCAGACACATGCTTAGGTATACGCACACATTTATCAATATGTGGAGGTATGGAACATTTTATTTTTATATTAATGTATGTATAGTTGTATTTAGATTTATGGAGGTAGGTTTCGAAGGATGTTTAGATATGTTGATGCTCTGTGCCTGTTGCCTCTTACTATGTACCCTAAAACACACACACACACACACACACATATATATATATATTTGTGCGCATGTGTCTGTACATGTGCATGTGTGTGGATATGTCTTTGTGCATGTGTGTGTACATGTGTGTCTGTGTTTGTGCATGTTCACGTGTTTGTGCATGGATGTGTATTTTTGGGTGTATTCTAAACTGGCTCAATTTGAAGAAAACAAATTCATATCTTACCCATATCCATTGTCAACAATTTGTTTAACAAAAGCAATCACTTCAGGAACATATTCGCTTACTCTTGTTAGAACATCAGCTGGTCTGACCTATAAATTTCAGGCAAAATTGGATAAACAAATAAAAATAAACTTGGATAAATGTGTGAAATAGGAGGTGGAACATCTTTTTTGTTTTTAAGAGATATCATAATATTTTTGAGAGAAATTAGTCACTTACATTGAGTGCAGCCATATCTGTATGGAAGTCATGCTCAAATTTTCTTGGCAGATCAACAAAGATAGAGTTGTCTGTGACGCTAGATCCTTGAGAATGATCCAGCCAATCAGAAAGAAGATCTCTGGCATTTTCTAGTAATACCTAGAGATAAAAATAGAAAGCTATATATTTACTGTTTGTCTGTGTGTGTGTGTGTGTGTGTGTGTGTGTGTGTGTGTGTGTGTGAGAA